>CAUYPK010013803.1:0-19508 GCA_963574355.1 Loris lydekkerianus
GGATGGAGCTGGAACATATTCTTCTTAGCAAAGTATCTCAAGAATGGAAGAAAAAGTATCCAATGTACTCAGCCCTAATATGAAGCTAATTTATAGCTTTCATATGAAGGCTATAACCCAACTATAGCACAAGAATATGGGGAAAGGGCCAAGGGAGGGGAAGGGAGGCGGGAAGTCATGGTGGAGGGAGGGTAATGGGTGGGGCCACACCTACGGTGCATCTTAGAATGGGTACAGGCAAAACCTACTAAATGCAGAATACAAATGTCTACATACAATAAATAAGAAAATGCCATGAAATCCTATAATTCCTTTACTAGGTTTATACCCAGAAGACCAAAAGTCACAATATAGCAAAGACATTTGTACCAGAATGTTTATTGCAGCCCAATTCATAGTTGCTAAGTCATGGAAGAAGCCCAAGTGCCCAGAACCCATGAATGGACTAGCAAATTGTGGTACATGTATACCATGGAATATGACGCAGCCTTAAAGAAAAATGGAGACTTTACCTCTTTCATGTTTACATAGATGAGCTGGAACATATTCTTCTTAGCAAAGTATTTCAGGAATGGAAGAAAAAGAATCCAATGTACTCAGCTCTACTATGAGGCTAAATTATAGCTTTCACATGAAGGCTATAACCCAACTATAGCACAAGACTATGGGGAAAGGGCCAAGGAAGGGGAAGGGAGGGGGGAGGTTTTGGTGAAGGGAGGGTAATGGGTGGGGCCACATCTATGGTGCACCTTAGAATGAGTACAGGCGAAACTTACTAAATGCAGAATACAAATGCCTACATACAGTAACTAAGAAAATGCCATGAAGGCTACGTTGAACAGTTTGATGAGAATATTTCAGATTGTATATGAAACCAGCACATTGTACCCCTTGATTGCACTAAAGTACACAGCTATGATTTAACAATAAAAATAAATAATTTAAAAAAAAGAGTCCTTTCTCTTATGCTTCTGATTAATCTAGCTAGAGGCTTGTCAATGTTACCTTTCCAAAGAACCAACTTTTTCCTTCATTAATCTGTACAATTCTTTTGTTCTTGATTTCATTTATTTCTGCTCTGATCTTGCTTATTTAATTTATGCCAACAACACTCAAACTGAAAATCAAATCAAAGATGTACTACTTTTCTCAGTAGCAATAAAGAAAATAAAGTAGCAAGGAATACCTTTAACAGAGGAGGTGAAAGACCTCTGGAGAGAGAATTAGGAAACGCTGAGGAAAGAAATTGCAGAGGATGAAACAAGTGGAAAAATAGACTCTTCCCATGCATCAGCAGAATCAACATTGTTAAAATGCCTATGCTACCCAAAGTCAATGCAATTCCCATTAGAATGCCAACACCTTTCTTTTTCTGATCTAGAAAAAAGTAGTCCTATACTTTGTATGAAATCAGTAAAGACTGTGAATAAGCCAAGGAAACCTAATGTAATAAAAACAAAGCAAGAAGCATACTTTACCAGACTTTAAGCTATCCCAAAGGCTATAGTAACCAAAACAACATGGTACTTACATAAAACATAGATATAGACCTATGGATCAAAACAATGAACACCCAGAAATAAAATTATCCTCATATTCTCATCTGATTTTTGACAAAACAGATGGAATCCCTATTTAATAAGCAGTGTTGGAAATACTGGATAGTCACGTGCAGAAGAATGAAACAAGACCCCTATCTTCTACCACTTAACAAAAATTAATACAAGATTAATTAAAAGGTTTAGGCCTAAGGCAAGAAACTATAAGAATCCTTGAAGAAAATGTTGGAAAAAGTTTTATAGATCTTGACCTAACCAAAGAATTCATGGAGAAGTCCCCAAAAGCAATCTCAGCAACAAAAACTAAATAAATAAATAAGACATGATCAAATTAAAAAGCTTCTACACAGCCAAGGACACAACACTCAAAAGAGCAACTAGACCACCCACAGAATGATAGAAAATATTTGCATGCTATACATCTGATAAAGGCCTGATAACCAGAATCTACAAAGAATTCAAGCAAATCAACAAGAAACAAACCCTTTAAAAAATACACAAAAGACATAAACAGAAACTTTTCAAATAAAGATATACTAGTGGCCAAGAAGCTCATGAAGAAATGCTCAACATCTTCAATCATTAGGGAAATGCAAATCAAAACCACAATGAGCTATCACCCAACTCCAATAAGAATGGCTTGTATTGAAAAGTCCCCAAAACAACAGATTCTGCTCTGAATGCAGAGAGAAAGGAACTCTTGTACAATGTTGGTGGGACTTCAAACCAGTGCAACCTCTATGGAAAATTATAAGGAACTCTTGTGCAATGTTGGTGAGACTGCAGACTAACACATCCTCTATGGAAAATTGTATGACAATTCCTCAGAGACTTTAAGTAGACCTACCATTTGATCCTACAGTCCCACTGCCAGGTCTATACCCAAAGGAAAAGTGGTTTTATGAAAAGGACACCTGCACTCGAATGTTTATAGCAGTACAAATCACAATTGCAAAGATGTGGAAGTGTGTCGACCAATACATGAATGGATTACCAAAATGAAGTATATGCATATTGTGGAGTATCTACTCAGCCATAGAAAAATGACTATTTAGTATCTTTTGGGACAACCTAGATGGAACTGTAAACTATTCTTCTAAGTGAAACATCACCTGAATGGAGAAACACACACATGTACTAAAAACCAAATTGGCATGAATTGATCAACACTTAAGTGCACATATGGAAGTAAATCTCAATGAAAATAAAGGTGCAGGCGAGGAGGGAAGAAGATGAGTAAATTCACACCTTTTGGTATACTGCACACTACCTGGTGAAGGGCAAACATAACTGACTCAGTCTGTATAAAGACAAATTATATAAAAGTCCTTAAAATCATTCCCTACGCATAGAATGCAGCACATTTCAGTTGGTGAAGGGTGGGAAACTTGGGAGACACCCAGCCTACTGCCTCCACATTTCACTTGAGTTGAATCTACCTTTAAGAGTTTAGATCCTTGCCAATGCCTAATGTATAGACACCTTGTATAATTTATTAGAGAATGCGGGGCAGTCATCTTTCACAGTCCTAAGCGATTTTTAAGGGCAGGATAAAGCAA
Source organism: Loris lydekkerianus (assembly GCA_963574355.1). Taxonomy (NCBI): domain Eukaryota; kingdom Metazoa; phylum Chordata; class Mammalia; order Primates; family Lorisidae; genus Loris; species Loris lydekkerianus. Next base: position 3,119 of record CAUYPK010013803.1, read on the forward strand.
AGGGCTTCATTCAGGTCAGAGCAAGATCCAGGATTAACAAAAGCATAATCAAGTGACACAGCCAGCTAACAGCATGGCATTAACAGATTCAGAACATTTGGAACACAGCAAGGGGGAAGTATGTCTACATTTAGTTTAGTAGTAATGTCTGCAGCATAGTCCTCTCTATTTTATTAACATTTCTAAAGTCACAGGATGTGTCTTACAGATATAGGTGGATATTATTTACTAGAAAATTCACTTTCCTGTGCCATAAAAAGGTCATAAATATTAGGGAATCATCAATTTTCTAGTTGTGATAATGATATGTTAAAAAAAAACAAAAAACACTTTTGTATAAACATACACAGGGATAAGTTTTTTAGATGAGATGATATGACAGTAAGAATTACCTTTAAAATAAACAAGTTCAGCCATGAGTTTACAGTGGTTGAAATTGGGGGATGGAAGCCAAAGAGTTCATCATGTTTGTCTCTTTACTTTTCCATCTGTTTAAATTTTCCCATGACCCAGCTTGTGAATGATTTATTTTTATATAGGTACATATGTTGATTAGATCAGGGGGTCATAATTAGAAGAGCTTTCACCAAACCAAAACTATTTTAAAATTTCTTCCATGGTTTTACCTAGTGCCTTTATGTAATTTCATTTATTAACACTTCAATCTTTATTCCATTTGCAACTTATCCTCATGTAAAATGTGAACTGTGAGTCCAAGCTTTTTTCCAAGAGGAATACCCATTTGTCCCAATGTCTTTTATTAAATTATCTGTTTTGTCTCCACTTATCTGAAATCCACTTGTACCTTAAATAATAGCAAAATTGACCTCTTTCTTCCTGAACCAGCAACACATTGTTTTTAAAATCAAAGATTTTTAAATGCGTTTTAAAACATACCAGAATGGGAGAATATATTTGCAGGTTATGTCTCTAACAAAGGTTTAATAACCAGAATCCACAGAGAATTCAAACGTATTAGAAAGAAAAGAACAAGTGATCCCATCTCAGGCTGGGCAAGGGACTTGAATGGAAACTTCTCTGAAGAAGACAGGCGCCCGGCCTACAGACATATGGAAAAATGTTCAGCATCCTTAATCATCAGAGAAATGCAAATCAAAACTACTTTGAGATATCATCTAAATCCAGTAAGATTAGCCCATATCACAAAATCCCAAAACCAGAGATGTTGGCATGGATGTGGAGAAAAGGGAAGGAACACTTCTACACTGCTGTCGGTAATGCAAACTAGTACGTTCCTTTTGGAAAGATGTTTGGAGAACGCTTAGAGATCTAAAAATAGACCTGCCATTCGATCCTACAATTCCTCTATTAGGTATATATCCAGAAGACCAAAAATCACATTATAACAAAGATATTTGTACCCGAATGTTTATTGCAGCCCAATTCATAATTGCTAAATCGTGGAAGAAGCCCAAGTGCCCATCGACCCACGAATTGATTAATAAATTGTGGTATATGTACACCATGGAATATTATGCAGCCTTAAAGATGGAGACTTTACCTCTTTCATGTTTACATGGATGAGCTGGGACATATTCTTCTTAGCAAAGTATCTCAAGAATGGAAGAAAAAGTATCCAATGTACTCAGCCCTACTATGAAACTAATTTATAGCTTTTATAGTCCAAGAATACAGGGAAAGGGGAAAGGAAGGGAAGGGGAGGGGATGGGAGGGTAATTGGTGGGAGCACATCTATGGTGCATCTTACAAGGGTACATGTGAAATTCACTAAATGCAGAATATAAATGTCTTAACACAATAACTAAGAAAATGCCAGGAAAGCTATGTTAACCAGTTTGATGAAAATATTTCAAATTGTATATAAAACCAGCACATTGTACCCCATGATTGCATTAATGTACACAGCTATGATTTAATTAAAAAATAAAAAATAAAACGCACCAGAATTAATGTTCCTTATTATCCTCCTTATAAGAGGGTTCCAAAAAATATATGCACATATTAAGCGATGTTGTGTACATATTATATCTCAAAGTTGAACTGAACGTACTGTTACTACTCAGGTGTACTCACACATACTACACATATCCATTTGCAATTCATACGTTTTTCTGAATGACCAATTTTACTTTCAACAAGAGCTCTTAAAAATGTGTGTACATCTTCTGGCACCCCTAATATTTTCCTGTGCTATACTTGACTATTTTTCTATATAATTTATGATAAGCTTACCAAATTAAAATAGTACCCTTTTTACAAGTATCACATTACATATAGCTTCAACTTAGGGAAACTGACTCCTGCATGATGCTTAGTCCCTCCACTCATTAAAAAGAACATGGGTGCCTCTCTGTTTCTTATGTCTTCTTCCAGGTAAATTTTTACCTGTATTTTTTTTTAAATAAAAAAAGTATTATCTTTATACATAGGCATTTTATCTTTTTTTTTTTAATGCTACTGCAAATTATATCTTTTTTTCCACTGTATCCTTTAGTAGTTATTTGCATCACTGTACACTATTTCTGTATGTTAATATTTCTGTAAGTTAAAACGAATATGCTGTCATGGTTTTTTGATTGATCCTATTAAGTTTTCTAGGTATGCAATCATATCATCTGGTAATAGTGAATATTTTACAATCTTTCTCAATGTCTATACTACTACTTATGACTCACTTCCAACTTCTCCTCGAAGAGGCAGAAAATCTTACGTAGTGTACATAAAACTCAAGCCCTACTCTAGTCCCCACCTGCTACCACCTTCCCCTTACTCCTGCTAGAATAGCTCAGGCCTTGAGTTCCCACTTCATTTTAGGCTGCTAATACTGCATCCTGGTTAGCTCCGCTATGAATGAAAACATACATTTGTTATACTGCAGCCAGCATTTTCTAAGTGTTCTGTAAGCAAGAGCTTTTCAAGTTTTCTAATGTCTTATTCTTCTGGGAAGATTCTGTGTATAGATTTCCCCTGTGTACTGTACTCAGTCACCAGAAGCAGTATTCTTTGCAGGATATGTGACTCCTTTTCACTGCCTCCCTCTCTTCAATTGTGGGCCAATTTCAAGCTGAGAGGTTATGTTATGATGAAAGGTAACAGCTCATTTTACCAAATGGGACTGAGGCTCAATATGAAACAACCTGACCACGGGGCAGCAATACTCCATATTAACATGATGAGACAGAGCTGATAACTCCATCCATCTCTTTAAGATAGGCCTTTGAGATGAGTTCATCTGCTACTCTGTCTGACATGGTCCTAATATGAAAAACTATTTGTCTAGCACTCTTTCTATCTACCATATGTTTAAGTCCTTAGAGTTTTGATTTAAAATATCACCATAAGTGTTTTCTTTAGTCTGCGGAACATCTAGGAAACCATATGGCCTTACCGCTGATGGAGTTTTAACCTAGGACTTTGCAACTTCTAAGAGACCCTTTCAATCAATCTCAAGCACTAAATATTTCTAAGGAGTAGGATAAAATACAGAGAAATCATGCAGAATTCCAGAATGGCAAAATTTTAATTTCCATGATCTTGCTGAAGAACAAAAGATAGAAAATAACTGGTTATCTTATAAAAAACAACTAAGAGATTAGTTCTGACTAACCATGGCCAACAGCAACCTGTGAACAACAAAACCAAGGGAGAGATCTCCCATGCCTCTAGAGTCCTATGTAATTTTCAGTTTGCAGCTGGGTTTTGGCATATGACTTTAGGAAGTTTCAGCTTGGGAGACTGTGAATTTACAGTTTTGCTACTGGCTAAATCATGTGGATGTGGAAAAACACAATAAAAGTGTCAGAAGTACTTGGAAGGCTGGCAGAAATCTGGCCATTCCATTAAAAATGATAAAAGAAAATGAGATAAATAAAATAGCTTATTCTCTGAATCCAAATGGGTTGACACAACTAATTCAACACAAACTCAGGGGTGGTGGGGGGAACAAGAAAATTAATAAATTCCTAGCAGATGGATCCTGAATACCAGAGGAACTCAAGTTCTCTAGAGATAATTTTACCATGTGTATGACCATATGTTCCTCTTCTAAGATCGTGTAGCCAGAACTATATTCTTCTTCTACAGAGACCATCAGCAAGTGCAGCAAAATGAGGGGCACTCTGATGCACTCTCGGGAATGTAAACAAGTGCATCTATTCTGGAACGCAGATTTATAATATGGGTCAAAATTTAACAGGTCTACCTTTTGACATAGCAACATGAGCATCAGATGACTGACAGAATAAATGATGGTGCATGTCATCAATGACCTACAATGTAACACAGAAATGGATGAGGCATCAACCTTACGAAGTTGCCCTTGTTCAAAAAGCCCCATTATCTTTGCTAGGAGCCCCAGCTCGTGGAACTTCACAGCAACACAGCCAAGCACTGCTGGACAACCAAGGAGGACCACGGTTCAATGGTGGCCCCACATGCAGTGACTCTGAGAGCAGGGACAGCAGCAGGAGATAGGTGTGAAGGCTCTTCCCTGTCTGAAGGCAGATCTCAGTGAAGTTCCTTTTTGGACTGTGTGAACTTGATGGCAGTGGCTGGAGTACGGATCTGTGTGTGGAGCTGGGCACAGAAGGGGATATCCCTGGAGGGTGATACTGAAATTCCTGTCAATCTGACAAGTACAAATTTCACTTGGTTTTAATTTAGTTTGGAAAAATGTAAAATGTGACCATTTGTCTCCTTCACCGTGAACGTTATGAAGCAGTTCCTGCAGCTTGCACAGAAGTCTAATGGTATCTTTAGCAAATGACTGACAGGGACACAATCATAGTTTATTTATATATATATATATATATATATACATAAATAAACTATGATTGTAGTTTAATATATATATATTAAATATATATATAAAAATAAACTATGATTGTAAATATATATATATATATTAAATATTCAGAGAATTTTGGCTTTCCTTTCCCACGTTGTTGGGTATTTCATTTTTTAAATAATTTTATATAATATGCCTTTAGGGAAAAACCACAAAAACTATAAGATAAAAATGAATATACACCTTTACTTGCACCTTCAAGGTCAGAAATACCTTCTACTGTACTTGTGACCTACACAGAGCAGGAGTTAAAATACAAGTTAGTCCACTCCTTCACATATGCAGAAACAATGCCAGAGCTTGTTAAATGATCCGAACAGCATCATTTTATCTGTCCAGTTTAATGTTTTATTTCCTTTTCTTCTCTCTAATTTATTATTCATCAACTTCAGCTGATGGAATTTTACCTCTTAATATTATGTCCTATTCATTAATTTATCTAAAGTATGGAATTCATAATCATTCCAATATAAACATATTCATAGATTCTTTAAAAATCCTTGCCAAGCATTTTTGTTCTGTTCTCAGCCATTCACTGTAACATTCCAGATATCCATCTCTGTCTTTATATAGTACAGAACTGAGAGCAGTTTGGAAAGCTACCTATATGCAAAGCTGATATTAAAAGTAGTAATCACTGACAATATGGCTTGGATTATTTGGTGAGTCAGAAATCCTGAGTCAAATGGTACTAAGATCTAGAAAAGGCAACTGACGCCTGGAGGACTTAAGATGTTGATTAAAGCCGTAAGTGACTACCTGCATATGGACTTCAATCCAGGCATGCAAAGTCTTCCGACCTATGATTCTTTTAAAGTACACAACATACATCTTTCAGTTCTTCCAAAATTAGCAGGATCCTCTAGGGGAGCAACCACTTAAGTATATTCAGGGCTGACAACAGAATCCCAGCAGACATGCCATGTGGAAAGGCTAGGGGTGAACAAACCGAGCACACGGAGGGGGTGCGGGAGGGATCTGCCCTTCACATCCTGGAGATTCAATGCCAGTCTGCTTTTACTAATTCCTTTCCTGGCAACAACGCAAATGAGAAGACAAGAAGACTACAGGTCAAGAAGTCAGGAGACCTGGCATTTTAAGTATCTGCAAAATTATGGGACGGTTTATGGTCCCTGGGTCCATTCCAAGCTCAGGAGTTTCCAAGGCTGTTTGGGAGGCACAGTTTGCCTGACAAAGTCACTGACAGAAATTATGCACCAGGAGATTTCCAATAAAGACAGAGGACTAAAAATGTTTTGCATTCCTTAGGTTTTATCTTGAACACAAGATATAACCTAAAGCTGGGACTGGCCACTAATCTGACTGGGCCTGAACAGAAATTTATTTGAGGATGAGCCTAACCTGAAAGCGTAAAGCCAGCTACTAGCAGGAAAGAGAGCAAATACTCTACACGGCGGCTAACAATGAATCCGCCTGACCCTGAGCCCCTAGTTTCCACATCCCAGGTGGCTGCTCTCACACATGTGGAGTGAGGTAACTGATTTCTAAAGGGGAAGGGTCAGCCTGAGCAGCATCAGGGTTCCAGCAATTGACTCAGTCCACCTGCCTACTAGTATATCGTTCATCTGTGGGAGGAACTGAGGTTTCTGCACATTCAGTCTCTCAGCATCACCCTAAAATGTGCACAGTTCCAAGAAAGTGAAAGAAAACGTGAGGGTTCTAGAGATACTGGGCAAATACAAAGGAACGTGGATGGAAATTTTAGTTTTAGCATCCACACAAGACATGGGGTAAGAAAAAACAAAACTAGGAGGGGAGGATCCAAAGCCCTGAGAGTAAAGTGAGGACTTCTGTAGTGTAATCCATGCAAGCATAGCTCTCCTTGGTTTTGTTTATAAAACTGTTTTCTTTATTGACAATTATTAACGGCTTCAAGACACAAACATAAATTTAAAATAATCATTACAAAATACAAACGTAATGGTGATTCGTATTTTACTTATCCTTCTTTGAGTTAGAAAACCAGCTTTAAAAATGTTCTCCTTAAGGAAAAAAAATTCCAAGTGTCTTAATTTGAGTCATGTGGACCTCACTGAGTCTTCAAGCTGCCCCTAATTAAAACACCAAGATTCAGAACTGGAAGGGACTCAGGCACTACCACAGAGGACCTTCACAGAAGGCAGGAGGTACGAGAGGCTCTGAACCAGCTGCAGAACCACTCACTCCCAGGCATGTGCCCGCTTCACCTGCTCCAGTGTGCCCCCCATATGTCACGATGCCTTTTAAAATGCAACATTAGTACAAAAAGGCCTCTGTTACTTACTATGGTCACATCTAAGAAATGACCCTTATATTTCCTACTAATTCCTCCAGATAAAATACCATCCTCCAATATCAGAAACATGAAGAATTTTTTTGTTTGTTTGTTTTTGGGTTTTTTTATGCCGTTTCCTTTTTTTTTTTTTTTTTTAATCTGAATAGATTCTTCTTTGTTTATCCCTGCCAAGAAGTAATCTACTCCTAGCTCTCTGCATAAAGGCCACTCTGACTGGAAAAGGGACTGTGATTATATAACTGCCATTCGGACCCCCACCCCCACCGGGAGCATCAGTACTACGGAAAGGACTCTTTATAGAGAAGGTCACAAAGCCCCAGGGGAGCACAAGGGGAGTCCAGACACCTCCCGGTCACGTCCTGAAAGTTGCCATCTGCAGGAGGATACTGAAGTCTCAGCAACTGCACTTGTTTCCCTGAGATTAAGTGACACCAAAACTCTTATTGACTTAGTGAAAATGAACTGATTATTCCCCATGTGTACAGAGTAGAGGAGCTAGGTAAAGTTTCTAACCTCTGGAAATAAAAGCTAGCAACATTTGCAGACTCCTCAGGCATCTAATCTACCACGTGTTGAGCAGAGGCAAGCTCCTGGATGCCCATGCTCCTCTCCCACCCTTCACCACGTGCCTGCCATCACAAGAAGGCACAGGACTGCAATTTGCTTTGAGAAAATGAAAATATCTTGGTGAGATGTTGAGCTAAGAGATCCCAATGAACTCTCCAGAATTTTCCCCACTGAACACAACCAGGAAAAACATCAGAGAGAACAGAATAATATTTATTAGTTTTTCTTATTATATTTTCTAGATATTTTCTCTTCTTGTATTCCATACGGGTTTTTTTTTTTTTTCCAATGCTTCCTCCCCTCGTAGCAGCCTCTGCCTTTTTTACATTCTTTCCTAAATTACTCCTGTATCATTTTCACTGGATTTCTTCAGGATTCAACAGTGTGACTGGTGCCCAAGGTATCACCAAAGTGTGCCACTGCCTACCTACCTCACGCCCTCCCCCACAGCTGAAAAAAGTCCAGACTATGAACCCCATTTGTGAAGATTTTAGTAGGCTCTACGAATGTGAGTTTAGTATTTAACTCAATTATTTCACTACCTGAGAACAATACCTTAAGGAAATCATCTTCTCCATTCTACCAATACGTGGAATTCTAGAAAGAACAATGGTTTCTCTCACCTTATCTAGAGGTAGATATTCTCATTTCCATCTGTCATGCACTTGCAACATTCACACCCTCAAATATTTGCTTTCTTTTCCCTGGTTTCAGTTTTACTATCTCAGTTGATAGGGGACAAAATAAAGATGATGTTTTATAAATTGAATTCTGAAGGCTAAATGACAGTCAACCCTATTAGATGTTATGGGCACATCCTGCCTAATATAAGGCAAATGTAGTGATGTGGCCATTAAAATGAAAAGCAATCCTAAAGTTGCTTTTAGAACAGAACAGTAGAGAAATCCCACGTGAAAAAAGAACTAGTATTTTCTTACTAGCATATTGTGGTGAAGGCTATGTTAACCAGTTTGATGAAAATATTTCAAATTGTATATAAAACCAGAACATGATATCCCATGATTGCATTAATGTACACAGCTACGATTTAATAAAAAAAAATAAAAAATATAGTCAACAACAACAGATTCTTGGTATAATTCAAGTCTGCTTCTATCTCCAATTTTTTTTACTAAGATTGTCTCTTTCTAAATAATATGAAAGTTTCCAACTAGCAAAGAGAAAACCACTGCCACTAAAAATCTTGATAATTATTAGTATGTACAGAACAAAGCAAGAAAATAAAATCTAGCATATATGTCATATAAATTCAATTCCTTAATAAGCTTCCTAATGTCTGTGATACTTTTAGTAATAAATTCGTCTATCAACAGAAATTAAATTATTACCGTGAAATGTCTAACCAAGATAGAGTATTGTTATTGTTATTCCAAACATACTGATGTCAGGTGTCTGCCCTGAGAGTGAAGAGACCTCCTTCCATGAACAGCTGTGCCAGGCATTCCATTCACTGCTGGCTTGATTCAGCCAGCCAGGAACTCAAGTTCTTAGCATGTAAGGAAAAACTTACAAATTTGTAGATAGCCATTTTACTGTCCTTCCATATACATTCACAAAAACTCTTCTATAAAATAGTAGACTAAAAAGCAGCCTTTCATTGTATGTATCTGTGTGTCCATGTTTATTGAGCCTTTATGCCATTCTTATGTGCAAACAAAACAAAAACATTCTCTATATTCACATTTTACACAAATGTAATGGCTACACCTAGAAAGCAAATATTGGGTATTTAGTTCCTCTCTCTGTTTTCTTATCTAGCTAAAGCAATGAAAAGAGCTCCATTAAATTTCCTACTGGTAAGATTGCTGTTCTAGGAGAAATGTTCCAGTGCTCGCCAACAGAGAAAACATCACTAGCAACCTAAAGTCTCAAAAGTAGGACCGCAATCTACATGCCCAAGCATCAACTTTTCTTTGCTCAAGAACAGACATTCAGTGAATTTCCAAAACCCACTATCAATGTTAATATATATGCAAGCTCCCAACACTTAAAAATGTTTTATATTTAATGGGTAATACAGTGGCATGGCTCAAAAAACCAAAACTTTATTTTAAATGTATACAGTGAAAAATATTTCTTACTCATCTCTGCCTCACAATGCAATCATATATTTACAAGCAATCATATGTATTAGTTTCATGGATATCCATTAAGAGTTTCTTTTCTTTTTTTTTTTATTTTGTTTTATTTTATTTTTTATTTTATTTTATTATTAAATCATAGCTGTGTACGTTAATGCGATCATGGGGCACCATATACTGGTTTTATAGAACATTTGACATTTTCATCACACTTTTTAACATTGCCTTCCTGGCATTTTCTTAGTTATTGTGTTACGACATTTATATTCTACATTTACTAAGTTTCACATGTACCCTTGTAAGATGTACCGTAGGTGTGATCCCACCAATTATCCTCCCTCCACCCATCCTCCCCCCTCCCCTCCCTTCCCTTTCCCCATATTCTTGGGTTGGCATGAATGTGGAGAAAAGGGTTTCTTCAGGCAAAAACCCCAAATAAGAATATTAGGCCAGGCTCACAAATATAATCCTAGCATGTTGAGAGGTCAAGGCAGGCGATCACATGACATCAGAAGTTGGAGACCAAACTGAGTAATAGTGAAACCCCATCTCTTCAAAATAAACATTAACGATGTGTGGTGGTGGGCACCTATAGTCCCAGTTGCTCAGGAGGCTGAGCCCAGGCATTTGAGGTTGCTGTGAGCTATGATGACACCACTGCATTCTAGAAGTCTGTAGACTACCTCCAAAATTAAGGTTAGCAAGAAATATACTAAGTACACTTTTTATAAAAACTACATTAATATCTAATTTTCTATTATCCAACAAATTTTTGAAAAGGTAAACAAAACATACCTAATATTTTTACTAATAATGGTGGTAATATTTTTTATCTGATAAGGCAAAACACAACTAGACTTAGGGTTAGGAAAGAATGAAAAGGGTCATTAAGGTCTCAAAGGGTAGGGTCAAAAAGCTATAAAGTATTAATGACAACTGGAACAGGAAATGAAGAAAACTGAAACAAATTCAGACATGATTCCACTGACAGCTCTGTTCATGGCATGTACAGCAGAATAATTCATATCACAGTGCAAAACTGCTGAGGAAGAACAAGGAATAACATGTGGTATAGGCCACCTTATTAATTACTTTATGGCATTCTACCAGAACAACCTGCTTCTCAAAATCACCTCCTCTGGTACCTAGCATCCATGAAGTCTGGGGCTGTTTTCTTCACTGCATATGCTCAGCACCCAGAACATGACCCAGCACACAGCAGATATTCATAATCTCTCAGTGAATAATTGAATCCCTTCTTGGAACACTCAGGCTGCCAACTACAGTACCCTAACAGGTTTCCCACTGTAAGCATTATTCCCCACAGCCCCAAACTACACTTTTACATTCTTCCGCATCAGAAGTTCACTGCATCAGAAACCAGTCAGTGATGGCAATAAATCTAATTCGTGCTAAAATGATAATGACTACCACAAGCTTAGGTTCTCAAATACGAATATTCCTAAGTCCTAGAAAATAAATTCAAAAGCTGACATTTTAGGTACCGGGAAAGAAAACAGTAGGTACTTGGAAACAGAAAACGCCTATGTTGACTTCTCTATCCAAACAGCCTTCAATTTTGTCTCAATGAAGATCAAACTCTTCAAGCTCACCCAGAAGAAAACAGTTTTTTCATTAACAAAATGAGAATACAAGAAATGGGGAAGATGTCAAAAGGAAAGAGTTTTCTAAAGATATGTGGGGAGGAAAGTTCGCTTTCTTTAAAGGTCAAAATTTGCTATTTCTGGACTTTACATAAAGAATCTGGTTCACAGAGAATTAAGAACTGAGACCATAAATTTGGAATGAGTAATTATTTCCCCCCAAAAAATAATAGTAAGTCATCTAGCAAATAAATGAATTCAGGGCTTTGTCACAAAGATAATTCTCTGCTTTAAGAAATTCAGTTGCTTACAATCCTACTAACAGCGTAGAAGTGTTCCCTTCTCTCTGCACTCCCACCAGCATCTGCAGCTTTGAGACTTGGATGACAGCTATGATCACTGGGGATAGGTAATAGATCAAGGCTGTTTTGATTTGCATATCTCTGAAGATTAGGGACGATGAGCGTTTTTCAAGTGTTTGTTAGCCATTCATCTGTTTTTGGGATAAGGTTCTCTTCATCTCCCTTGCCCACCAGTGATAAATGGGTTTGCTCTTTTCTTGTTGATTCATTTGAGTTTTCTGTAGATTCTGGTTATTAGAGCTTAATCAGTTTCATAACATGCAAATAACTTCTCCTATTGTGAAGGATGTCTATTGGCTTTAATTGTTGTGTCCTTAGTTGTGCAGAAAATATTAGTTTGATCAGGTCCCATTTATTGTTGTTGCTACAACTGCCAATGGGGTCTTCTTCATAACATCTTTTCCCAGCCTAATATCATCAAGAGTTTTTCCAACTTTCTTCTACAGTTTTTTTTATTGTTTCATGTTTTATATTTAAATCTTTTATCCAGTGTGAGTCAGTATTTGTAGGTGGTGAAAGGGGCAGGTCTAGTTTCAGTCTTTTGCATGTGGCTAACCAGTTCTACCAGCACCATTTAAGTAGAGATTCTTTCCCCTCTTGTACGCGTATTTTGGTTTACCAACAATCAGATGGTGGTATGAGGCTTCTTTCATCTCTAGGTTTTCCATTCTATTCCATAGATCTATGTCTCTATTTTTGTGCTAATACTATGCTCTTTTGATCACTACAGACTTGTAGTATAATCTGAAGTCTGGTAAAGCTATACCTCCAGATTTGTATTTATTTCGTAGAATTGCATTGGCTATTCAGGGTTTTCTGTAGTTCCATATGAAACAAAGAACTATAAATATATACAGTATATATGCAGTTATGATTTAATGAAAAATTAAATTTAAAAAAGGAAACAAAGAACTATTTTTTCAAATTCTTCAAAGTCTGCAGTGTTTTAATGAGGATTGCATTAAATCTGTAGATCACTTTAGGTAGGCTTTTTGGAAAGATAATGGAGTGACTGAAGCCAGCTTTCCACAGAGGCTCCCGTCCAGAAGGAGAGTTAAAGGACAGAAATTTAGCAAGTAACCTGGTTGATTTGAGCTGCACCAAGAGAGAAGATTGAAGAACGCACATCAACCCCACTGAGGCGAGCTGCAACCCCAAGGATACAAACAGAAGGTACAAAATCCATCACCAAGCAGACAGTAGTCCCCTCCCCCATGAAAATGGCTCGGAGTGCCCCGCAAATAAGCAGAGTTCAAAGGTCCTCCCACTACACTCCACGGGAGAGACCCTGTAAAAATTGGACCTACCTCCCCTACCAGGGTGCCACAGCATTTTCTCTTGCGAGGGATAAAACCGTATATATTCTCTACCTGCAACTCTGAGCTCCCCTCCACTCACACTCTGAGGTCTGGAGGCCTGTCCCCCAGGAGTCCAGATTCTTGGGTGATTTCTAGAGGGGTGTGGACAGGGCCTAAACTGCAGCTGGTCAGTGCTGACTCTGGGACACAGGAGTGAGGAGAGGATGGTCTTGGCTGAGAGGGAACCACACAGGAGTGGCAGTGCCTCCACGCACAAAGCAGCAGCCATCTTTTAGCAACAATAGGGCTCACTCCCGGATATTCACAGCCACACCCACTGTCTCACTGTGCAACCAGAGGAGGACAGCATCTACTCAAATGGCAACCGCCAGGGAACAGATCTGGGACAATACACAGGCACTGTGAGTAAAGGGTTTGCCTGAGGCATTACCAGCCTGGGTACTGCGTGGGGACTAGAAACACATGCACAGAGCTAGGAAGTTCCCAGGGCAGGGTTGACCCAGAGGACTGCTTTACTGAGCCTAAGATGCACCCGGCCCTCAGGGGATCGTCAGCCAATAGAGAAAGGAAGACAGGAGGCTACAACTGACGGGTAACCGAATACAAACCTGCAGGAGCAAAGACAGAGCCTGAGGCGCAGGCTCTGGGAATTCAAAACAGCTTCTCTTCTACAGGGGAATTTAGCAGGGACAGAAACAAATTCCCGCAAAGTTGTTCTGTTCTGTTCTGTTAGTAACATCAATCAGGGGCAGGGCTGGAACTGAGTGAACACCCCCCAGCCTCCATCAAGCACATGAGGTTGTCAGGCCTCACCTCCCCCTGCTAGACAGAGGACAGAGGCAGAGCATGGCCTGGCTGTGCAGAAATAGATTTCCTTGTGATTCAGGCAGGTGCAAACCCCTGGAGTATCTATTCACTACAGGCAACTGGGTCAAAGCCCTGCGGGACTATCAGTGACTGGGTGTGACAGAGGTGCAAGGTGGGGAAGAAGGCATCAACCTTCCCAGATGGATATATTTGCTGGGTGGGTCCTCCTAACTCCACAGAGCACTGGAGCAAGCCATATCAGAGTAGACACCAGACCCCTGTGATCCAGTTGCCAGAAACCTTTTAAACTCTCCCACTTGAGACAGGTGCTGACTGAGACAATTGATTTGGACCTTTAAAACTGAGCCAATCACCCAAGAACTATTCAGGTAGTACCCTGGGTGTGTGGTTGTAGAAAGGTTTGATTTTCCTTTTCCAATTGTTGCCTGTGGGGGGCAGGGTGACATAATTGCTGGTATTTCTCCTTAGCTGAGACTTCAACCCAGAGTAACTGTTTCACTAGGGTCGAACAGAGACCAGCTGAAAACAAGACAGAACCACTTAGCCCCACCACACCAAACAGGTCCCCAGTTTCTCAGGCCATAGCACTGTACGGGTCCTCGACAAAGCTCCAGGGGAAATATCAAACGGTGTAAAACAAACACGGGGCGGAATCAGTGGAAAAACTCCGGTAACATGAATAACCAGAATAGATCAACCCCCCAAGGAAAGATATGGCAGATGTAACTAAAGATCCCATTCATAAACAGCTGCCTGAGGTGTCAGAAATCGAATTCAGAATTTGGATTGCAAACAAGATTAATAAAATAGAGGAAAATTTGGAATTAATAATTCGAGCAGCAATTCAAAAGTCGGAATTAGAAATTCGAGGAGAAATTCAAAAGTTGTCTCAAGAATTTAACGAATTTAAAGACATAACCACCAATTTTGATGCACTGAAGCAAGAATTTGCAGCCCTCAAAGATCTGAAAAATACAATAGAATCCCTCAGTAACAGAGTAGAGCAAATAGAAGAAAGGATTTCTGAAATTGAAGACAAAGCCTTTGAACCCTTCCAAACTCTCAAACAGGAAGAGAAATGGAGAGCAAAAAACGGATCATTCTCTCAGAGAGCTCTGGGATAATTCAAACAAGGCTAATATCTGTCTCATTGGAATCCCTGAAAGTGACGAAGTAACCTCAAGGCACAGAGGCCCTTCTCCATAAAATTGTGAAAGAGAATTTTACACACATGCCAGGAGATTCTGAAATTCAGATAGCAGACAGTTTCAGAACCCCAGCACGACTCAATCCCAATAAGACATCCCCCAGGCATATCATAATTAACTTCACTAAAGTTAATATGAAGGAGAAAATTCTGAAAGCAGCCAGATGTAAGAAATCCATTACCTACAAAGGGAAGAATATTAAAATGACTGCAGATCTCTCTGCTGAAACTTTTCAAGCCAGAAGAGGCTGGTCATCGACTTTTAATCTCCTAAAGCAAAATAACTTTCAACCCCAGATCCTGTATCCAGCTAAACCGAGTTTCATTTATGATCGAAAAATTAAATGCTTTAATGACATTCATATGTTGAAGAAATTTCCCATAACCAAACCAGCTCTTCAGGATATTCTCAGACCTATCCTCCATAATGACCAGCCCAATCCTCTACCACAAAAGTAAACTCACTCAGAAACTTTTGATCAAACTCCAACTTCCACAGTGGCAAAACGATTAAAAATGTCCACTGGACTATCGAAAAACTCAATACCCCAAATTTTACCAGACTTATCAATATTCTCCATTAATGTGAATGGCTTAAACTGTCCTCTAAAGAGGAAAGTTACATAACTAGATACAAAAACTCAGGACAGATATTTGCTGCATATGAGAGTCACATCTTACGTTAAAAGACAAATACAGACTCAGGGTGAAAGGATGGTCGTCCATATTTCAGGCAAATGGTAATCAGAAAAAAGCAGGTGTTGCAATTTTATTTGAAGATACAATAGGCTTTAAACCAACAAAAGTACGGAAGGATAAGAATGGTCACTTTATATTTGTTAAGGGTAATACTCCATATGATGAGATTTCAATTATTAATATCTATGTGCCCAACCAGAATGCACCTCAATTGATAAGAGACACTCTAACAGACATGAGCAGCTTGACTTCTTCCAGCTCCATAATAGTCGGAGATTTCAACACTCCTTTGGCAGTATTGGATAGATCCTCCAATAAGAAGCTGAGCAAAGAAATTTTAGATTGAAATCTAACCATCCAACATTTGGATTTAGCAGACATCTACAGAACATTTCATCCCAACAAAACTGAATACACATACTTCTCATCAGCCAACGAAACATACTCCAAAATCGATGACATCTTTGGTCACAAGTCTAACCTCAGTAAATTGAAAGGAATAGAAATTATTCCTTGCATCTTCTCGGACCACCATGGAATAAAAGTTGAGCTGAGTAACAACAGGAATCTGCATACTC
>CAUYPK010013804.1:0-33094 GCA_963574355.1 Loris lydekkerianus
CTTGGCATGGTAACTGGGAAAATGCCAGGAAGGCTATGTTAACTATTGTGATGAAAATGTGTCAAATGGTCTGTGAAGCTAGTGTATGATGCCCCATGATCATATCAATGTACGCAGCTATGATTTAATAAAAAAAGAAAAAGAAAAAAGAAATACTGGGAAAAGGGAAAGTCTGAGAGGGTATAGATAAATTTAGTTTGGGATATTGTAAGTTTGAGAACACTCTAGGATTTACTAGAAATGTTGAGTATGAGGTTAAACATAATAAGATAAAATATAAAAATTACAATGGCTTCTAGACTTTTTTTTGTAACAAGCACACATAACAATCATTAAAAATTCTACGAAAATGCCAGGAAAACTATGTTAACCAATGTGATGAAAATATGTCAAATGGTATATAAAACCAGTGTATGGTGCCCCATGATTGCATTAATGTACCCAGCTATGATTTAATAAAAAAAAATTTTAATGATTAAACTCCTTCTGAATGTGTGTGTATAAACTACTCATATATATTACCTTCATGAGTTAATATTTCAATTCTCCAGTTCTTAAATACACTTAGAGCAAGGGTCAACATTAATAATACTAGATGCTAATCATATTTTAATTAATCTTCTTGATTGTCTTGAAAGGTTTTGGCCAATTGCTGACAAATCTGATTAAATATCACTGTGTTGGGTGGAGCCTGTGGCTCAGTGGGTAGGGCGCTGGCCCCATATACAGAGGGTGGCAGGTTCAAACCCAGCCCTGGCCAAATTGCAACAAAAAAATAGTCGGGCCTTGTGGCAAATGCCTGGGTTATATACCTAGTAGTCCCAGCTAGTAGGGAGACTGAGGCAAGAGAATCGCCTAAGTCCAGGAGTTGGAGGTTGCTATAAGCTGTGAGGCCACAGCACTCTACTGAGGGTGATAAAGTGAGACTTTGTTTCTAAATGAATGAACAAATATCACTGTGTTGATTTAGCATTGCAGTGTGGCCAGACCTCTGTCATTTTCTTTCTGGTGATGTCTTAAGTTATTACCATTAGTGTGAATCCACAGTTTATTTGCTAGAATCTTTTTCAGCCACTTGCTCATTTTAAAATCATATAATATAATCCTAAACTCTGTGACACTAGGCACAAACACCAAGGCATCGTGATACTCTGGAGGTGAAGGAAGAATGGACCCCAGCATACTGTAGGACCCCCCACTCTACTTCATTGGTGATTCTGTATTTGGGCTGAGCCTTAAAAATGGGTAATAAACATATACGCCAGAAATTCTATTATTTTTTTCTTGCCTTATGTGCCTTGATTAGTAAATTGTATTATAATTGGACTTAATTGGGCTTTTGCACTGAGTTGGGAATTGAGATAAAATGTTTTAAGACATAAAATCTTCACTTTGGCTAAACAGAATTTATGGGACAAGATCAGAATAAAAACCAAAGCACTTGCTTCTTTTCTCCCACTGTTTAAACTTACTTTCAGATCAGTTCTCCCTGATGTTTGGTTGAATGTTAAGGCAAGATCATAATTTTTTTTTAAGGTTTCTTTCAATTTTTTTTTTTTTTTTTTTTTTTGTAGATCTCTATTCCTCATATACAGTCTGTTCAGTAATCAATGTTCCCAGTTCAGTATATTATAACAAGTAAATCATATTTTATTTAAACCAGAAACTGTGCTCTTTCTCCAGATTCTCCTCTATCCCCAAGTTATGATTTTACTCTGTTTTCTCCATGCTGCTAACCATTACCTCTGACTTCTTTGGGGCACAGGTTGGTCAGGGTGGAGGGCTAAGGAGGCAGACAGTCCTCACTGCCTCGCACTTCCCGGTGATCTGGCATCAGGGCTCTGCAGATTTGGCAGGCATGTAGTGCTAACCTCTTCTTACTGAAAACATTTCTTTGGGGTATTTTTGGAGCTTCCCTGTTCTCTGGAACTCTTACTTGTGATTCTTTGGCTGTAGAAAAATGTATCTCTTTTCAGTTGTCTACCACTTATGCCTTGTATCTTTCATAAATGGCAGGATGATTCCAGTTTTCTTTTCCTTCTGGGTGGGGATCTGGGGCAACCTCACCTGACTTTCTGTGGGGATTAGGCAGCTACTTCCCAAAGTACAACTGCCACTCTACTGAGCCAGCTTTCAACTTGACTCTCCTTAGATTCCTCTCTTTAGAATTCTAGTTTGAGATTTCTCTGGTCTGAGTTAGGTACCAGCCCACCATGTTCCTCCAAGCTTTGGGGATCATTTGCCATACTCTTTGAGGAGTTGTGTTGAAGCTCGAGACAAGGGGCTTATATTGTCCACTGTCCTCTTGGGTAGCTAGGGGATGAGAGCTCTCAGCGCTGTCAGACTGTAATTTAACTTCTATTCCCGTCAATTCTATGTCGTGGGTGAGGAGTTAAGACTCTCCAAAAGGGAATGTTGGCTGCTTAAGTCCTGTGTGATGAACATACACTTCTCTTTGGAACATGGTATCTATAGTTTGGGGCTTCATTTGAAACCAAGACAAGAGTTACATTTTAAAATGTAATTTAGTCCTTATCTAAACCCTAAGAAATGTGCATCCTCCTGCTTTGACCACATTTTACAAATGAGAAAACTGAGGCACAGAGAGGTCAATTAACCTGCCCAAGGTCACTCAGCTTGGTAGGTGTGCGTCTCTGAAGAGATCCAGTTTGGAAAGTTGAGTCTCCATGAGCTCATCCAGCAGACCCAGGATTAGGAGGCAGGTGCTCTGGTTACCCTCTCAGATCCACTCATCAGCTCAGTCCTAGGGGCCCCAGGGGACAGAAGGAAGGATGCATTCCCTTCTATCCTCTGGCCCAGAATGTGGTCCGTAGTCCAGAGATCCATGCAGAAAGCTGGAGAGGATTAGCTTGGCGACAGCACTGCCGGAAGGTCATTCTCTTTCATCTCTTTCCTGAGTGTGCGACTCAGATGTAAATAATTTACAATGGCAACAATTAGAGAATGCATTCTGTGTGGGATGAGCCCTATTCCCTTAATAACACTGCAGGCTTATATATAGCACAGTTTAGCCAAGGGCCCCCCACGTGTTACCCAAGCCATAGCCAGTGTCAGTGGCTCTGGGTCCACCAGAGAACTGCACAGCAGTGAGCGCCTGTGACTCACTGAAGGTCACAGGAGTTCAAGGGCAGTGCTCAGAATAGAACCAGCCTCTCTTTTGCAGGCTTTGCACTCTACTGGCAGGAAATTCCCTTTGTGAATCTTTTGGAAGAACAATGGTTCTGAAATGCATAGCAGGTGATATTTGGTACGATCTCTAAGTTTCGGGCACTGGGAAATAACAGCCTTAAGCAAGGGAGTTTTTATTTGTAGTTCATTAATTTGTTTGTTTCTTTACTGATTTTGGAGGCAGGAGGCAAGTGGCCGCTGGCTCAGCTAAAAATCTGTAAGGGAGAGAGAAGGTGGGTTCTGCAATGTTGATAAAAACAAAAAGATGGGTGAATGACCTTTCCAAGCAATACTATGAAGCACAATGGTCGGTCCTCGCCTCCACTGCCCAGTAGGAGGAGAGACGAGTTGGGTGGGTAGTTATAAAGTTCCTCAAAAACATATAAAAAAAAAAATAGTCAAAAAGTGGGTGAAATTCATTTAAATATTTTAATTTAACTCAATATATTTAAAATAATATTTCAACATGCAATCAATAAAAATATTAGTGAGGTATTTTAAAATTTTAATTCCTGCTAAGTCTTTGAAATCCTGTGGACATGTCTTTCATACACACGGCACCTCTGTGCTTGGAGTAGCCCACTGAAGGCTCCTGAAAGCCTCGTGGGCAGGTGCTCCTGGATGGGACAGCAGAGCCTCCTCTGCCATTTGCTAGCTTTGTGGTTTGGGGCCACTTTCCTTTCCTCTCCATGTATAAAGTGAGGACCATGACTCCTGTCTCTCACCATATTTTCAAAGGTGCCATGTATAAAACTGCAACCAGTGCAGCTTGTGTGTGTGTGTGTGTGTGTGTGTGTGATTCCTTCTGCAAATGACTTTCATGGTGACTAAATCAGCAGCTCCCTGTGGGAGACGGGAATGCTCTTTGCCCTCTGACTATAGCCACACAAACCCCGACCCCGATACTCTTCCCCACCCTTCCACTGACATTTCTTTTTCCCTGAGGCATCTGTACTGTTTATTCTTTCATTTCCTTCAGGTTTCTGCTCAGAAGCCCCCTTGTCAGAGATGCTTTTCCTGAACAGCCTGTATCAAAGGCATCACCTGCACTCTCAGCTCCCCACCTGCCCCCTGCTCTGTTTTCTGCACAGCGCACCTCATCACCACATAGAGAGCTGCAGCTCACTCTTTCCTCCTCTCCTTTCTCAGAGAAAGGAAGCTTCCTGAGGGTTTTGTCTGCTCTTCTGAGTGAGCACTGGCACATAGCAGGTGTGCGGGGTGCTGATGGGTGAATGGATGAGTTTATCTAACATTCACAGTTCTGTGACCTCAGTGTGTACACAGAAAGGCAATGCATGGTTCTTGCTCAAAGAGGAGAGAGAGAGAGCAAAAATTAAGGACCCACTGCCCCAGGGCCCTTGTTTTCACTAAACTCACTGCCACCCTACGTGTTCCCCTTAGCACACATTCCATCTCTCTGGCTGTCTGCCTCCTCCCACCCGGAGGCGTTTTGTGTGCTGTGTGCTCTGCCAGGATTTCCTTTCCCCATCTCTGTCTAATAAAACCTGACTTGCTCTTTAAGCCCTCACTCAAATGCTACCTCTTCTATGGGGCCTCTCAAGAGCTCTTGGCCTCTATTTCTGGACTTTATTTCTTTCTTATAGTTCTTATGGCAATGTATTTATATTAAAATTGTTCAGGCATGGAGGTGACTGCCCCACTCTATTTTGAATCTCTGGAGGGCAGGACCAAATTTCAGCTGGGGTGGGATGGGGGTAGAGAATATATGGGATGTTGAGCGTATTTTGTAAAGATATCTGCATAGGTCAGTGTCTTGAATCTAATGCCGAGGAGTTACAAGTTTGGGAAAGTTATTTAATGTCTCTGATTCCCAAGATACTCATTCATTAAATTGGGCAGCTGCACCCACCTTGCAGAATACACGTTTATTAGCATTTACCTTGGACCTCTAATGGTTTGGCAATTACCAAGGGAACAGGCAATTTAAAACCAAGCACATAGTGAAAACTCAATTAATATCACTCATGTGGCCCTTGTATTAGCCCAAGTCTCCAACACAGTGAGGGTAACATGATCTCATTTACAGAATGGGTATCAATGTCTATAATAATGATATCTCAGGTTACAACATTTAGGTGACATATGTACTCGGTCTTGTTCTATCTAGCCCAACAAAATATCCATTTCTATTAAATTGTACTTTATAAAAACTTTCATTTTCATTTTTAGTGCTCTGTGGGTTATTGTCTAATTTTCTGAGGCCACAGAGATATATTCTGACTTCTTTCATGATGTACTCATCAGATTGTGTCACAGACTCAAGCAACAAAGCTGTTGTCAAGCATAGCCATGTGTATGCATATCCAGAGCCCCACTAACAATGATGGAAGAATGAGAATAACTCTTCACTAGGAGCTAGAAGACTGGAGTCAAGTCTAATCTGCCACTCAGGTCTTGATCTATAAAAAGGAGTTGGATTAGAGGAAGGCTTCTCAACTTTTGCACCATTGACATACTGAATGCAATTTTCTCAGCTGTGGGGGCTTTCCTGTGCAGGGTGGGTTGGTTAGCAGTGCCTCTGGCCTTTACCTACTAGATGACAGCTGTGCCTCCTCAGTTGTGGAAATCAAAGACGTCCCCTGGAGGGCAAAATGGTCTGTACTTGGGAAGCACTGGGTTAGATTTTTTAAATTGCAGCTAATTCTGGGATGTAGACTTGCACAGACCTGCACGTTCACACTACTATTCCATGTATAGCCTCCTTCCATTTTTTTGAGAGCTGCAATGTTCTGAATCTTGTTGCCTTGAGAACAGTCTAATGGCTAAGTGTTCTCCCATAGGCTCCCACCCTGTGCTCAGGCAGAACAGAAGCCATGTAGAAGGGCTGTGTGGGTGACATGCTATGATTTCAGTGTGCTGTAGTTCACTACCTGGATCCTTGAACAGTTGCCTCCAGCCCCTGCCTGACACTCCGGTGGGTTCTGGCAGACAGTCTCGGCAGCTGTAGCTGTTACAGTTCTGCACTCAACTTGTACGGCTTTGTTTTGGGCCTCAGCTTTTGCCATCCTGCTCCTCTGTTCCTGTGCCTTTCTCCTTGACCCTTGACAGCCAGGGGCTCACAGCAACGACTGGAGTGTTGCAGCAACTCACGATAAAAGGGTACAATTGAGTAGCCAATCCAATTGAGCAGGAAATCTACACTGTCTGTTTTTCACTTTCTCTTTCTCAGTTTTATTTACCTTCTATAGTCAGCTGGAAGTACACATCAAGGTATCACATTTAATTATGTATACATAAGGCATTACGGTTGATAAAATGTTTGTGTCCTCACATTTTTAAATGACAGACATAAATAGATGAGATCTAGGAGGGAGGGAGATGTGACTGTCCAGAGTTACATCTAGCCAAGGGTAGAAAGCGTTTCCTAACCATTCTTTCCAGTTAAAGGCTCACCGCCCAGTGAATAAGGCAGACGTAGAAATAGACACAGGCAAACCTCAAAGATGTCAAGAGTTAGCCTTCAAACCACTGCAGCAGAGGGAATCTCACGATAAAGAACAACACACAAATTTTGCAGTTTCCTAATGTGCATACAAGTTCTGGTCACTATACTGTGGTCTAAAGTGTGAGGTAGCATCAGGTTAGAAAGCTTTATTGGTTAAAAATGTAAATGATCATCTGAAGCTTTAGTGGGTGGTAATCTCTTTGCTTGTGGAGGGTCTTGTCTTGATGTTAAATGCCTGCCGACTGACCAGGACAATGATGGTTGCTGAATGTGCCGGTGGCTGTGGCCATGTTTAGACAATCATGAAGTTTACTGCATTAGTTAACTCTTTTTTTTTTTTTTTTTTTTACAAAATATTTTCTTTAATCATGCGATGCTGTTTGTTAGCATTTTACCCACAGTAGAATTTGTTTTAAAATTGGAGTCAATCCTCTCAAACGCTGCCTTTACATAGTATCAACTAAATTTATGTTATATTCTAAATATGTTGTTGTCATGTCAACAGTGTTCATAGCATCTTCAAGAGGAGTAGATTCCATCTCAAGAAACTACTTTCTTTGACCATATAAGGCGATTTGTCACCCAGTTAAGTCTTATCATGAGATTGGAGTAATTCAGCCATATTGTCAGGCTCTACTTCTAAGTTTAGTTATCTCGCTATTCCCACCACATCTGCAGTTCCTGGCAGTGACTTTCTCCACTGACATCTCTCCTCAAAGTCATCCCTGAGGATTGGAGTCAACTTCTGCCAAAGTCACTGCCTGGTTAATGTTGACATTTTGACCTCTTCACACCAATCATGAATGTTCTTAATGGCATTTAGAACATCTAGAACGTTCTTACTGGCATCTAGAAGGCTTCCAATTTACTATTCCAAGACTCATCAGAAAATTTTCTCTCTATGGCAGCTACGGCAATTAAAAAATGCATTTTTTAAATAGTAATACTTGAAAGTTGAATTCACTGATCCATGGGCGGCAGAACAGTTATTATTTTGGCAGGCATCAGAATGCCATTGATCTCTTTGCATATCTCTGCCCAAACCCGTGGGTGACTAGGTGCATTGTTGATGCGCAGGAATATTTTGAAGGGAATCCTTTTTTTCTGAGCAGGCCACAACAGAGGTCTTAAAAGTTTCAGTAAACTGTTGTAAATAGACATGCTTCCCTCCAGACTTTGTTCTTCCACTTATAGAACACAGTAGAGTAGCTGCAGCATAATTCTTAAGAGAATTACTGGAATGGTAAGTGAGCACTGGTTTCAACTAAAAGTCATCAGCTGCCTTAGCCCCTAACAAGAGAGTCAGCCTGTCTTTTGAAACTTTGAAGCCAGGTTTTGACTCCTCTTAGCTTTGGAAGTCTTATCTGCTATTTCCTTCTGATATAAGTTTGTTTTTTCTACATGGAAAACCTGATGTTTAGCATAACCATCTTCATCAATAACCTCAAGTAGATCCTTTGCACAACTTGCTGCAGCTTCTCCGTCAGCATTTGGTGGCTTACCTTTAATTTTCATGCTATGGAGATGGCGTCTTTCCTCAAGCCTCATGAACTAAACTCTGCCACATTCAAACTTTTCTTCTATAGCAGCGGTTCTCAACCTGTGGGTCACAAACTGCAGGAACTGTATTAAAGGGCTGCAGCATTAGGAAGATTGAGAACCACTATTCTATAGCTTCCTCACCGCTCTTATTTTTTATAGAATTAAAGAGAGTTCCGATCTTGCTCTGAAGTGGGCTTTGGCTTAAGGCAGTGGTTCTCAACTTTACTAATGCCACAGCCCTTTAATACAGTTCCTGTGGGTTGTGACCCACAGGTTGAGAACTGCTGGCTTAAGGGGATGTGGATAGGGATAGGATGATCTCCTATCTAAATCACTAATTTCTTCTCTGTATCAGCAACAAGGCTGTGTGTTCACTGAAGTAGCACTTTTAATTTCCTTCACGAACTTTTCCTTTGCATTCACAACTTGGCTAACTGGTGCAAGATGTTCAGCTTTTGGCCTGTCTTAGCTTTCAACATGCCTTCCTTAAAAGTTTGATCATTTCTGGATTTTGATTTAAAGTGAGAGACATGTGACTCTTCCTTTCACATGAACAATCAGAGGCCATTGTCAGAGTATTAACTGACCTGACTTTAATATGATTGTGTCTCAGGAGATAGGGAGGCCAGAGATGAGGAAGAGAGACAAGGGAATAGTTGATCAGGGGACCAGTCAGAACATGCTCATTTGTCAATTAAGTTGGCCATCTTCTATAGATGTAGTCTGTGGTGTTCCAAACAATTACAATAATGACACCAAATATCACTGATTACAGATTATCATAACATATAGTAATAATGAAAAAAATTGAAATGTTGTGAGAGTTACCCAAATGTGACGCAGAGACACAAAGTTAGCACGTGCAGTTGTAAAAGTGGTAGGGAGAGACTTGCTCAGTCCAGGGGTGTCAGAAAACTTCAATTTGAAAAACACAAAAAATAATAACATAGCAAAATGCAATAAAGGGAAAAGCAATAAAATGGGGCATGGCTGTAAATATAATACAAGATGAGAATGCTAACAAATTTTACAGGAAATGATCAATTACAGGTGAGAGGAAGAAACTACTAATGTATTTTAAAAAGAAATGGATTTAAAAAATGACTTTTGGGGACTTGACCTCAGCTGGCTACTAGTGGGTAAACAGGGCTTGGCTGGGCAATGGGGACAATGGGGACTACACCTCTCAACAGGGACAAAGGTCATTTATCAGTATCAGTGCTCATTATCCTCATCATTTATTCCAAGATTATGTCACTTAATTGTCACACTATTCTAGGTGTGGGTGCTATTCTTAGCCACAGTTACAGATGATAAAACTAAGACATAGAGAAGTTAAATGACTTGCCTGAAATCAAAGCTGCCTTTTTATATGGAGTAAAATAAGCTCTTTTAGAATAAGTCGAATGAGGTCACAAATAGTATAATGTTAAGCTAATAAGTAGATTGATGGTAAGAGGATAAAAAGAAAACTTGTAAATTTTGTTTACAAAATTGGCATGGCCTGTGACTTTTCATTTGTCCTCCTCGTGATAAACTCCCTACTTGAGCTCCAGCATTAGCCTCAAGCATTTCTCTAACACAGTACCCGTGTGCTGTGATACCATCCAATAAAAGAGGCGTGTGGGACTGCACCTAACCCTTTGGCCTTTAGTTTCCTTATGGCATCAGGGAACCCTTAGGTGCAGAGTCACTGACAGATGAATTCTCGGGTCATGTTTCCTCGGGTTTGGGAGACATTCCACTGAACATTGTAGAAGTGGATTCTAAACAGCTCCATCTTTAAGGTATCTGTAAGAAAAGACGAAGACTTTACATCTTTTATTTACCTGGACGGAGCTGGTACATAGTCTTCTTAGTAAAGTATATTAAGAATGGAAGAAAAAGTATCCAATGTACTCAATACTACTATGAACCCAATATATAATCACCTACACAGTCATACAAATGATAAAACATAACTGTAGACCAGAAAGAAGGAGTGAAGAGGAGAGAAAGGTGAGGTAAGGTGGGAGGCCAGGAGGAGGGAGGGTATTTGGTGGGACCTCAACTAATGTGCACAATGCAATGGTACATTTCAAAACTATTAAGAATAGAGTATAAATGTCTTACCACAACCAATAAGTAAGTGAAGTGATGGTTATGTTAATCAGTTTGATATAAGCATTCTACATTGTTTATCAAATCAGCATAAGCCCATTAATGCATTAATGTACACAGTTATGATTTAATAAAGAAAATAAATAAGTAACTATAAGTTATCTAGCTCAGATAGTCATGACAATAGTCCACCATCAGGCTGGTGCATTCATCTGACGACGCCAAAACAAAGTGTATGCTTGGTGGGTCCATGTATGAGTGAGAGGAGAAGAGGAAGGAGCCCTTGTTTGTCTGTTTATCGAGCCCCAGTTACGAGAAGCCAATTGTTTGTAAAGTAGATGGTACAGACATTTTAGTTTTCTTCATTTCCCTCACTGGCTGCATAAAATTCCTTTCTGTGTTATTTAATTTCTTTCATTCTTTCAACACTTCTACCTTGAAACCTGGAATGTGCCAAGTGCAAACATATTGGCACATAAACCTATCCTCATTTTTACAGATGAGGAAAATGTATCCCTAAGAGATTCAGCAGTTTGTCCGTGTTCATGCAACATGTAAACAGTGAAACAGGAACGTGGGCCCAGATTTCCAGACTCTATTTAATCATGAACTCCACTGATCTTTGTAAACATAAAAGCCTTCTACTGATACAAGGCACTCTTGTGAAGATGTGATGATGATACTTTTTCTTTTCTTTTGTCTTTCTCTTTTTATTCCTTGTCCCTTTTGTTCTTTCCGTCTTTTTGCCCCCTTCTTTATTTTTCTTTCTTTTTTTATTCTTTTCCTTTCTTTTTCTTTCTTTCTTTTTTTTTTTTTTTTTCCCTACAGGACTCCACAGAATGGAGCAAGAATGAGAGGAAAAAGGCCGGCAGAAAAGCATGAACTGGAGGTTTGTTGAGCTCCTCTACTTCCTGTTTGTATGGGGCCGTATCTCAGTGCAGCCCTCCCACCAGGAACCAGCTGCAACAGACCAACATGTCTCCAAGGAATTTGATTGGCTCATTTCAGACAGGGGGCCTTTCCACCACTCCAGGAGCTACCTATCCTTTGTGGAAAGACACCGTCAAGGATTTACAACTCGATATAAAATATACAGGTAAGATCTGGGCTGAGATAGCCCTTGTCTTTCATTTACAGTGCCCTGTGTGGGCTTGGGTGTTGCCACAGCCCTTGCTCTAGGGAGAAATGTTTGAGTCAAGGAATTACGTCCCTTCCATGGGCTGGTTTTTACTTTTGCACTTAAAAAAGATGACTTTGCTTAAGACATTAACAATGACAAGGAGAAGATCAAATAACTAATATGTGAGTACTTATTGTGTGCTGGGCATGGTGCTTAATACTTGTTATATACTATTTCATTTAAATCTTCTAACAACCATCAGATGTAGGTTTTGTTTGCTTCTACACTTTGCAAATTAACTAATCAAGCCTTGGCTAGGTTAAATAACTTGTCTAATGTCATATAGTTAGAAGTGGTTGCACTGTGACTCAAAATATGGTTTACTGGCATCCATAGTCATGAGAATTTTAGCCAACCACATCAGCTGTAAGTAGCATTGTTTTGCAAGTGCTACAAATTTATGTAACCAATATTCTATCCAAAGATATTTACACATTTGGAAAAAAGTAACACTCAAGGAGCAACCTTTTCTTGAGTAAGTCTGTACTAATTCTTGGCCTATTGAAATCCTACTTATCCAAAAAGGATTTATCCCAAAGTTCTTCCTCTTTGAAACTATCTGAGGTCCTCCACATTTCACTTAATCACTTTCTCCTTGATATATTCATAGCTCTCTGCATGTGTATCTCTTGAATTTTAAACCAGTGGGAATTAGAGTGCTTTCTTATATTTTCTTCTCACCTAACTGGGAACTCTCATATGGAAGATCTTATATATAGAATTCATTTCTGGATCCCTAGGATGATTTTTGCTCTGCATAATTTTGTTATTATCATCAGTGAACAATGTATGTTGTGCATTTAAATGAATTGAGGACTGCAACAAACTCTCTCAGGTGTAGTCTTTGTCTTAAGGTCAAGGAAGGAAGGGCAAACCCTAACACTTCTGGGCCAATTAGAAAAAAGAGCAAGAAAACAGGGTCCAAGAAAGATACTGAGAAGGCATAAATTCAAATCTTTAATTGTCTAAATAGTTGAAATGATAGAGGGGCTGTCTTGTTTGCACATTTTGTGGTATTTTAGACTGAGGATTGGTGATTCTTGAAATCTCTAGCAGTTGTGACTGCCTGTGATTCTGTACTGAATATTCAAATTGTAGTTTGCAATTTGGCTTGCTAGTGAGTGAGGTCTTTTAATGGCTCTATGCAAGAATTTGTGGATGAACTTTCAGTGAGCTTGGAAGAATGATAAATAATCAGAGAGTTTTTGAGAAAAGGTGTTTCTGGCCATGGTAAAATGCAGGAACACAAAGGAAAATGGATATAGGGTGTGTACAGGAGGGGTACAAAAACAGAGGGAAGAGAAATGTGGAGCATTTTGAAGAGAATATTATAATTTCAGAAATACAACTATTAATTCAAAGGTCTGTCCTTTGGAAGAACTATTCCTAAATCATCTAAGAACAGTAGTTACCTAATGAATTTCTAATTTGGATCTTTAAATTAGTCTTTGGCAGAATATAGCCATTGTTGTTTGTGATTGTGTGTAAACTAATCGGGTGCTGTTTGGTAGAACATGTCAGCATCTGACATTCCTGGTAATGGGGAAGATGGAGTCTTGAGACATTGGGTTCTGAATTAGAAGTAGTGGAGATCCAATATTTTATTTGTTTGTGTTTAGTCAAACAATAACATCCTCTTGGTTTTATGTATGTCTTTGTCTTCCATTTAAACCTCCTAAGAACATTTTAAGGTTGGGGTGACTGGGATTTATATTTCCATTTTAAAGACAAGAAGATGAGTGACTTGAATAAAGTTATGTGGTGAAGAAGAGGTATAACTTGGACTGGAAATGAAATTTGACTCCAAGTTCATATGCCCTAAGAATCAATCCATTATTTTTTGTGCTGTTTTTAGCAAATATTATGTGTCTGCCCTGATGCTAGACACTGAAGCTAAGTGGACCTGAGAGCAAATAGGCATAATGTCACATGAGTAGGCCAGGTGCGGTGGCTCACACCTATAATCCTAGCACTCTGGGAGGCCTAGGCAGGTGGATTGCTTGAGTTCAGGAGTTCGAGACCAGCCTGAGCAAGAGTAAGACCTCGTCTCTACCAAAAATAGAAAAACTAGCCAGGCATTGTTGTAGAGGGCACCGATAGTCCCAGCTACTTGGAAGGCTAAGGCAAAAAAATCTCCTGAGCCCAGGAGTTTGAGGTTGCTGTGAGCTTATGGCGCCATGGCACTCTATCCAGGGTGACAGAAAGAGACTCTGTCTCAAAAAGAAAACCAGAAAACATCACATGGCTATGATGCAGTTTTACAAGGGGAGCTATGCCCACATGAGAATATCAATGTTTATTTGTCATTACTGTTGAAATCACTTAAACGGGTACCCTAAATAGTGTCATAGACACAGAATACTCAACAGAGCCTCTTTGTAGTGAGCACATACAATGCTCCATGAAGGGACGACATTCAGTCCTTACACGACCCCTGTGAGGGGGCAGTGCCTTTTTACAGGTGGGGAAGGCAAGACTTGGGGAGGATGAGTGAATGCATTGCCACAGGTCATTTGTTTAGTAAGGAGTGGAAATGGAGTCCAGACACTGATCTACCTGACTCTCAAGTCCTGTTTTCACCACTGTGCTGAGTGCCTCTCCCAAGCATGGCTTCCAAATATAGAGGATTTTGGAGCTCTGAAAGTTTCTTCCAGAATTTCTTCCTCACAGCCACTTTGTGAACATTTAGAGGGAGGTTTTAAAGATGCTGAGAGGTGAAATGTTGCTAACAAGGTTGGGAGTCAGGACATATGGATACTAAGTTCAGTTCTTGCATTGGTCTTGTAACACTAGGTAAGCTCCCTCCTCTCCCAGACCCGACTTTCCTCTTTTATCAAATGAATAGAGTCGATGTGGATGAATGGTTTTCACCTGTGCTATTTGAAATCCCGAGGATTAATTAAAGCAGGGTGGAGAAAGAGGCAATGGGGGTGATTGGGCAGGCTTTTCAGGCCAACGTCTCCCTTACACAAAACAAGGTTTGCATTGCTTGTGTGTTCAGATTTTACTTACCTATGCTTTACTTTGGATTCTACTGCTAAAACAAAGTTTGCAATCATCTAGCAAGCTGAATTTCAGGATCATATCTAGCTGGAAAATTAAGTCTGAGATTTAAGCAAGGTCGCATGGTTAATTAAATGATGGAGTTCAACCCAGCAGTCAGGCCCCTGGCCATCTAGTTATTCCTTTCTTCCTTTATTTAATCCTCAAATAATTATTGAGCACAAGCTACAGATCCAACACTGTGTTTAGGGCAGATGATACAACGATGAGTGAAACGAACACGGTCCTTGCTCTCATAGGGGAGACTGATGTTAATTAAACACAAGCCTGCGGACATGCATGAACACATTTATATGTATAATAACTGCTAGAAAGAAAAAAATATAGCACAGGTATAACTGGGAGATTGTAAACACCACAGTCACGGATTTGGCCCTAAAAATGTGCAAGGATTAGGTTGGGCTCTTGTCACAGACTGCGTTTCCACACACACGTAAATAGGTACCCAGACAGATGAAAAGCCAACTAGGACCTGCTCATTCGGGCAGTTGTCCATTGACACTTTACCTCTCTGCTTGACACTTTTTTGAAACTCTAAAGCAGGTGTCCTCAAACTTTTTAAACAGGGGGCCAATTCACAGTCCCTATTGGAGGGCCAGACTATAATTAAAAAACAAACAAACAAAAAAAAACTATGAACAAACTCCTATGCACACTGAACATACCTTATTTTGAAGTAAAAAATAAAACGGGAACAAATACAATTCACACCACTGCATGTGGCCCGCAAGCCGTAGTTTGAGAACCCCTGCACTAAAGCATTTCCACAGGGAAATTTTTCCAATGTGTCTATCTTACTGTTTGTTAATGTGGACGCAGCACATTATAAACTTGACATTTGCTTCATGAAAGAAAGGTCTAACTATCATGTTGCCATACTGACTTCAGAGAGCCAGCCTTACTGAGCTATCCTAGCCACTAGGCAAGTTCTCTCCTCCCTAGAACCCAGAATGTGGGTGATTTGGAAGGCTCAGAAAAAAAACTAGGAAGAAGTCTCCTCTCCTCATTTAAGTAGGTTAAGGCCACCGTCTTCCTCTTGCATATACACACAGAGGCTGTCTTCAGCTCATAGACTCTATGAGTCTTGGTGGTGAGCCACTGTCAGGGGAAACAATGAGATACTTTCAAACTAAATCCCAGCAAAAGGCCCTGTCTTATGTTGTTTAAAAACATTTTTTGAATACACACAATGTTTTGGGGGCATGAGGGATGCACTCTGTCACTCACAAGCTTGAGCTGCCACATGGAGGCTGTATCCTGGTTCATGAATCTGCCAGGTTAAGTGGCACCACTGTGATCTCAGAGTCAGGGAATCTGGGTGTTGGTCCAGTTTGCCTAGCTCCTGGCTGCATGATTTTGGCCAAGTAATAAAACTTTTTTGAGCCTCTGTTTCCTCGTCTGTTAAACAGAAACTCTAGGTAAAGTGGCCTCCAAGGTCCTTCCACTTTCTGAAATTGCAAGATTCTGTGAAATGTTGTTTGATAATACTGCATGCAGTAACAAAGAAGGCCGTGGCTTTTGACTCTAGAGACATAAGCTTTATTTATTTTGGAACCGCTGTCTAGGTTTCACATCCTGAGAAAATTTATTCTTCCAGCATTCACTCACTCATACATTTATTGTTTTAGAATTTAGCAGCAATTATATTCAGTCATCTGGGCTATTATTTGGTAATACAGAGATAATTAAAAGAGAATAATAAATAGTACCCTGCCATGTCCCCTCGCCCCCAACACACAAATCCATACCATCTTCTCCACCAAACTCAGAACTGAGGGTGAAGGATAGATTGGGGGGAGGGTGTTAAAAAGTAAATAAGCAAACAACATTCATTCCATGGATAGAAATGACCCCTTAGAGATTCAATTTTCTTCCTCATGGAAAGGGATAATGATGTCTGTCTGCCTGACTAGGTCAAATGAGACACAGGTTTGTATGAGAATGCTTTGTGGAATTTGAATTATCTTATGTCCAGAATTTTTTTTTTATTAGAATTTTAAATCATCATTCTAATAAAATGATTGATTTTTTACTTTCTGTTAAGACCATAGATATATGCATCATTAAAGACAACCATTCTGGGAGAGAAATGCAATTATGGTCCCATAGTGCTAATGAGAAAATAAAGGCACTAAGAGGCTAAGCAGATTGTTCCCATCACATATCTGGGAAGTGTAAGAGCTGGGAATAAAAAGCTGAGACTCCAAACGTAAGTCTCTGATTCATGACTCCCCCTGGTTCTTAGTTACCTGATTATCACCAAAAACCAAGAGACTTCATTGACTGTGGGCAAACTGAGGCTTTAGAGTCTCACTTTTTTCAGACTTCATTGATTGTGGGCAAACTGAGGCTTTAGAGTCTCACTTTTTTCATCTGTGAAGTGGAGATGATA
Organism: Loris lydekkerianus; assembly: GCA_963574355.1. Classification (NCBI taxonomy): domain Eukaryota; kingdom Metazoa; phylum Chordata; class Mammalia; order Primates; family Lorisidae; genus Loris; species Loris lydekkerianus. Next base: position 16,933 of record CAUYPK010013804.1, read on the forward strand.
GTAAATGCCAGGTGTAGTTTGTTGAGAAATAGCTTAGACATTCATCTATAGAGCTTGGGATTTTATAAGAACTTCGCAAATGAAAGTTTCCTCCTCCACCCCAGAGGGTGATTGCTTACTAGCAATTATTTCTTTTCTACTCATAATAATTTAAATGTCAGTTTGGTGCAAAGGTGTTTCTACTACGTTTCCACCACCTATTTTGTGTTTTGTGTTCTACTACGTTTCCACCACCTATTTTGTGTTTTATTTTCTGTTAACTTTTTCCTGACTTTGAGGTCAGCAGTAGCTGCTGTAAATTTCACAATTAATAGGATAATTATGGTACCATTTGTAAGCTTTGTTTATGGAGAGTCGGGGCAGAAGGAAGATCCTGGAAATGATGGACATTATGTCATAAGAGGTGGTTTCATTTTGAGAGCAGATTGTAGGGTAAGTGGTTTGTGGCTTATGTCGCATCTCCCTTTGAGCTCTATGTGTATAGACCTGGAAGCAGAGTGTAAATCAAATCTTGGTAAACCAAGTCGAATTGCCTTGCTGTCTTGCATATTTATGTCCGAGTTGTGTGAATGCCGGTTCTCATCTTCTGTCCTGATGACTCTTTCTTGTGTTTTACAAGAATATCTTTAATAGGTGCTGTGGTAAAGCTACTTGGCTATGAATGGGGATGAAAAGAGTGGATGAATGAGATGTGGTCTGTGTGCAGCAATCATTCAGAAGTATGCTTTGGGCACCTAAATGTGCCTCGTTTGCAACAGAGAGTTAATTATGTACAAGACAGACAAGCTTCCTACCCTTAAGGGGCCTATAGACAATTAGGGGCGCGAGAGAAGCTGTCCTACCACCCCCCTCCAGAGGCTTGTGGTTGAACTTAAAAAACAAAACAAAACAAAACAAAACAAAACAAAACAAAACAAAACAACAATTCTCCAGACTCTTAATTCCAGATAGAATCTTGACACTGTGCATTGCAAGGGCTATATTTTTATGAGTATGACTGAAATTAGTCTAAATCAGCATATCTTAACATATATTACGTGGAACTCTTATTCAATGTGATGTTAAAAGGTGTTGTTTTCTGAGGAAATAAAAGGGATCGGTAAACAAATGAGTAATAATAATGACATCAGTAACAATAAATTCCTTGCTAACACTGAAATCTTAGATGCCCAGCATTGCACTATGTCCAATATAAAATTATTCCAATTCATTCTTACAGTACTCCCATGCAGTAGGTATTGCTGTTATTTGCATGTGCATAACTTGTGCAAGGTAAGAGAGTTAATTTTGGTAAGAGTAGGGTCTGTCACGGGCAAGTTTCATTCTAGAGCCTGCATTCTAGACCACATTACCCTGCTATCTAAATGTTATGAATCTACATGTAGGGAACCCAGAGAAAGCTGACCTCCATAACACGGGGCTTTTATTAATATTAGACTATTTAACAATATTTGATCCCTATGTCCCATTGTCAGGACAAGATACACACAGCTTCAGTCTTTAAAAAGCAGCTTAGACCAAGCTTGTTAACTGACACTTTTTCTTCTTGTTAGAATGTGCCCATTTGGCTCAAGAGAAAATGTTTGTATTTGTCGATTTCAGCTATTTAAGGGTTAGCGGCATTGATGAGAGCTATGAACCTGGATCTCCTACCATCTTACCCTGTACTTCATCCAAATTTGTGATCAAGGTCTCCTTGAACAGAGAGACGTAGAAAAGGATCCCCAGCACACATTTCCTGACCTACCTGGTACCAATTCAAAGAATATCTTGTGTCGATTATTTAAAATTTATATTCTAATACTAAAAACAATAGCTGTATTACTACTGAACCTTTCCCCTTGAATTGCATCTTTCTGCTGCTGTGCCATGGCTGAGCTGACTTCTGTACATTGCAAACTGTAGTTTTCTGGAGTCTCCACAGAGCAATTGCCAAGCTTTAGTCAGGAGTCTGAAAATGGACTTACTTGTCCACCCACTTGTATGGGAAGGCTGACACAGAGTCTTTAAAGTGACACAAAAAGGTGGCCATTATTATGCCTCAGGAGATTAGAAGGAAAATGGAGACAAAGAAGAGACAGGGGGACTAGATCCATGATCTAGTCGTGTCATTCATTTGAAAAATGGTCGCTGATCTCCATCTTGCCATGCCCTGCACTGTTTCCTGGGGACACTGGGAGGAAAGCCTTGATTTCTGCTCTCAAGAATCTCCTGGTATATTTGGGGAAAACTGAGTGAAAAGTGAATAAACAGTGCCCCGCGCACTGAGCGATGCCCCCGGTGTTGTGCCTGTAGAGGAAGGGCACTTCCACACCACTGAGGTGGTGAAGAGGGGGAAGGAGGTGAGGAAAAGGAGAGTTTGGGAAGGTATGCTAGAGAAAAGGATGGTGAACACAGTTTTCAAGGAGGACAAGGATTTCATGAGAAAAACAGTGACGAGAAAGGCACCATAGGGAGTTGGAACAGCACCTGTGGAGGCAGGGAGAGAGGAGGGAGCCTGGAACTGCACGTCTGGGAGCCATGTGAGTGCTGTGAGGCCTTCTGGTGACAGTGTATAAGGCTGGACAGCAGCTCTGAGGCCACAGTGAGAGGAATTTGAGATGGCACATTGATTATAACCCACCTTCAAAGTCTAGGTAATTGGCAGAGTGTTACTAGATAGTGATTAAGAGCAATGTTTGTTGTTATTATTTTGTACTTTAAAAAATCTTCATCCATATGAAGAAATACATTTTGATTTTGCATTGACGCTCAAAAAAGCTAGAAGGGAGGGGGGAGGTTTGGGTGGAGGGAGGGTGATGGGTTGGGCCACATCTATGGTGCATATTTTTATCTATAATAAAAAAATAAAAATAAAAAAAAAAGCTAGCCAGAGACGTAGATAAAAATATGTAATTGAGATAAAAATCCATGAAAAAAACTTACTGTATTACATGGGATGCATTATGAAAAATAGCAAAATTCCATCTATTCCATTCGGTTGCATTCAAATATAATTTATTTCTTTGATTCGTTTACTTTTTAAAATGCTGATGCCTGCCCACTAAATTGATAACAGCCTCCACTAATGTGGTCGTGTTTGGGCTCAGAGGAGAATTGTGCCATGTTTGATTAGCAGAGTCTGTGATGGGTTCAGGCTAAGCAGGTTGGAACCTGTGCTTTGCCTGATGTGAGCAACAGGAAAACCGTGAAGGGTTTGGAACATGAGGGAGAGGGATAAGCTGAGGCAGGGGTGGAAGGAAGAGAGAGAGATAGGTTAGAAATTTGTGGTAGTGATTCAATGGAGAGGAAGATGACGTTGGACCTAAGTCAAAGGCAGTGAAGATGGGCCCTGTTAACCCCCAAGTACCTCTCAGTGCCAACAATAGGTGCTGCGAGCCTTCTGGTCAGGAAGCCTCTTCCTGTGTTGCGCCCAGGCTTAATTTCTGCAGTTGCATCTGGGGCACCCCATAGCAGGATGCATTCTTTTATGCAGAGTTCAACAGCTGTTGGATACCTTTGTATCTCTAATTAAAGGAACCAGAATGCCCAGGCTTCTGCCTCTGGGCAATTTCTTTATCTCTCAAGGCCTTCCTTCTGGGCACAAGAATTGCTGGGTCTTATTAGCTGTGGGTTCCCAGACTGGCTTCAAGGAAGGCTTTGCATTCCTCCCTTCATCTGTAACTGACTTGTCCCTGTTCACCTTGATGGAAATTTCCACATGCAAGTCACAGTCTAAGCTTAGGTGAATTGCAAAGTGGCTGCTTTGACTTGGCATGTCTTCAGACTCTGGCAGACCTTGGTGTGAATCCTGGCTCTGTCACTTTCTACTCGTGAAATCCTAGACACATTACTTCAACTCTCAGAGCCTCAGTTTTTCCATCTGGAAAATGGGGGAAATGCCAGGACTTACTGTGACATTTTAAGAAAAGAATATACAGTAGCATTTAGCACAAAGCAAAAGCTCACATAAAACACATCTCTGAAATATCCACCCGTGGAAATTCAGCAACAGGGACTCTAAGAAGTCTTGCTAGAATTTCCAGCAACAACAGTGGTGGTGGTGGTGATGTTGGTTGGTGCTCTATAGCATATGTACCCCATGAAGGGAGCATTTGCTCCACTCTTAGATTAAGAAGACACTTTTTCAAAGGGAGATTGAGGAGGACCAGAGAGAAAATTTCTGATGGCCTGTGGTACAGGTGGCAGAAATCCACAGGCTGTCATACTGGCAAGGTATCTGTAAGCTATCAGCATGCACTGATTCCTATATACAGTACACGTCCTATGATTTGCAAGCATCTAATTTATTAATCAGCCCAGGTGATGGGAGCAGTCTGCGACGTCTCATCTTCCCGTTTCTGTTGCACGGTACTTGCCAGGTTGTCTCTGATGTACTATGCTCAGGGGACATTGGTCCCTCAGGGATGGCTTCTCACACATGCACCTCTAATCAGCAACATTCAAGGCTGGCTCTGTGTGTATGTGTGTTGAGGGGTGCCGGCAACTCTGCTGTTCCTCAAATTGCAGATTTGTCACTCAGAGAAAGCCAGAAAGGTGCAAGCTTGATCCCCGAGCACCTGTGACAGCCTGTCTGTGACTCTAGTATGACGCCCAGTTTTACATCACATTGACGGGAGGAGTGTGGTTTGTGTGAGAAAGAATGAGGTTAATACAAATGACCTGAAAGATAAAAGCATCTGTGCTGCTAAATGGTTTGAGGCTGACTTGATGGAGGAAAGAGCTCACCTGTGCATTAAATCTTTGTTGACTTTTTCTGCTGTGTGAAGGCATCGCCTTAGCCTCTGAGGACACCAAAGCATCACTGATCTCTGCCCTTCAGGAGCATTGCAGGGTGGCTGGGGAGAGAGCTGTAGTAAGGAGCTAAACTGGTAGAAGGAGCATTGGGAAGGAGTGTAACATGGAGCAGCAAGGTAAAGAGGGGCACCAAGGTTTTCTTTTATTATTATTATTTTTAGTAGGGGGGGGGTCTTGCTCTTGCTCAGGCTGGTCTCAAACACCTGAGCTCAGGTAATCTACCTCAGCCTCCCAGAATTTTAGGATTGTAGGATTATAGACGCGAGGTATCTCCAGGCTTTCAAGGAGAAATTTTCAAGTAGGCTGGGTGTGTGTGTGTGTGTGTTTTGAGAGCCTATCTGGGGGTGCTGGTCAGACTCATTCTGGGCCCTACAAAGTCATTTAACATGGGCTATGGGCAGAGAAAATGTTTACAGTCCACAAGCCAGTAGTGAGGTCAGGCCATGAAGCCCTGAGCATGTCAGATAAAAGACTTTGGATTTTATTCTAAGGTGGTAGATATATTTGCTCATTTCAAGATAGTTTCAATGTCTCAGTGATTTTTTTACAGGTCCCAAAGTTCAAAGAAATACTAAGAATGCTGTTTATTAAGTAATTAGGTTCAAACAATTCAATCAAATATTTATGTCCTAGCAAGTTTAGTGGCCATTTGTAAAAATAATATTATATATACTCCTAGCACTCTGGGAGGACACGGTTGGTTGATAGTCTGAGCTCAGGAGTTAAGACCAGCCTGAGCAAGTGTGAGATCCTGTCTCTACTAAAAATAGAAAAATTAGCTGGACGTAGAAGTGGGAACCTGTAGTCCTAGCTGCTTAGAAGGCTGAAACAAGAGAATTGCTTGGGCCTGAGAGCTTGAGGTTGCTGTGAGGTATGGCACCACAGCACTCTACCCAGGGTAACAGAGTAAGACTGTGTCTCAAAAAAAGAAAAAAACAACAACAAAACAAAACAAAAAACAAGGAAAGGAAAGAAAAAAATAATACACATAAGTTTAAAGGGGGAAAAAAACACAAATATTTTATTATGTTCTTAAAGAACCATAATTACTACTTTCCAAAGTTTGCAGTTGGATACAAACACACTCATTTTCTGTTTCTTGTTAATTTTTGTGCAGTACTTTGAAATTGCTCAAACTGCCAACACCTCAACTTCTCAATGATCCACCATCACTGGAGGGAATGTATTGTGTTCTAATGTTGGAACTTTGAATGTCCTCTGGTTAGAAGGTATTATAATGTCCAATAAATATCAAGTGTTCTTCATTTCCCTTGAGCATTGAAAATGTCCCCTGTGCTCCTGTGTGCACTCTGCCACATTTCAGTACACAATTTGTGATTGGCATCCTAAGGACAACAGGGAGCTCTAAAGATTTTGTTCAGAGGTGTAGCATGGTCAGATTGTCATCTTAGAGAGATCATTTCTGCTAAAACAGAGAGAATGGATTGACGGGGGCAGGTTGGGAGAGGGTGCAAAGTATATGCCACCCAGGTGAGGGAGGAAGGTATCTTTGACTAAAGTGGCATGGAAGCTCCCAGAATAATAGAGTCTCATCTACCCATCACTGAGTTTTCTTCAATGGTTACATCTGACATGGATGTGTGTCCAGCTCAATGCCATTTTGTCCCTTATGTAGATTTGTGTGTCTGCCAGCACAATCAAGACACAGAACAGTTCCATTACCACAGAGATGTCTCTTGCACTGCCCTTTCTTGTCGAACCTCTTTGCTATTTCTGGAATATCTGTAATTTCTGGTCACCATACCTGTGATTTTATTACTCAAAAATATTATATACATGGAGGAGACAATGACTCAGCATTTGTTGCATGTTTAAATATGAAAGTTTAGAGGGAAGAAATCCTCAAGAAACAAAAGAATTGGCAAGATCATACCTAAGTGTTGAATCACTGGATCTAGCTTAAATCAGAAAAAAAAAAAAAAAAAAAAAAGATAGGGGGATCAATTTTGGCTTGGCCAACTGTGTGGGTGGTTGTGCATCTTATCAAGGTAGGGAGCTCTGGCAGGCAGGAAGACTTTTTGAGGTTATATATGTTTGAAAATGGTGAGTCAGCTTTGAAAATGCTGAATTTAAAGTACCTGGGACATCCAAATACGTACCAAGTAGGCAGCTATAAAAATGGTTCTGACCCTTCAGAGAGAGTGGGGGTAAAACATTACAGTATTCAGAGTTACCAGGTTGCTGGTGATAACCTCTGGGGCTGTGCTCACTCACAGGGGAGCCTATTTAGGTGCAGAGAAAAGGATTGAGAAGGTGAGGAACGGCCAGTGGTAAAAGAGGAAAATCATGCGTGTTGAGTATTGTGGAAGAGAAAATTAATAATTTCTTTAAGAAGGAGGTAGGTAAGCAAGGAACGTGGTTTCTGATGTATTACACACAGTAAGAAATGAAAATAGTCTTTTATAAAATTTTGACCTTGGAAAGAGTTGTTTAAGCAGAGTGCTGGGGACACAGACCAGATTGTGGTGGTTGAGAAGTAAGAAGGACAGTAGATGTTTTATTTATTATTTTAAAAGAAGCATGGTTATGAGGAGGAGCAGAGATGTGGAATGACGTTTTCTTGATATTCATTGGTTTCTAAGAGGGAGGGGACAGTTAAGAGGCTCATTCTGTGAGACAGAGAGGGGTTATTTCTAATTCCGGAAGGGACAGGGAAGGAGAGAGAGCACAAGTGGGGGCAGTAACAGCAGGGATGCCTTTCAGCTGAAATGGGAAGAAATAAGGGAAAGAGAGGCGTGGGTGCAGCTCAGCCCACTGGTGGTACTTACGGGGATTGAAGGGCTCCTGATGGCTTCTGTTCCCTCTGTGCAGCAGATGTGCAGCCACTCACTGAGAAAGGGGGTACTCAGAAGTGCCTAAAACACTGATAGTGTTTGAAGGAAGCTGGGAACAGTTCATATAAGGAATTGTAGGAAATATAATGGTCATTATATTATAGTGGTCAAATATAGTGATCATTAGTTATAATGGCTCTAATCTGTGTAGCTGGGATATTATTTTCTAAAATAACTAAAAATTTTAGGTAATAGCATGGATGGTTTTGGTTCAACAGGGTAGGGGTTTTGCCAAGTGGATGAGGTGCGAGGATAATTGGGCAAGATGGTTAAAATTATTGACCAAAAATTAAAAACAGAGCTACCATATAATCTCATAATACCTATATGGGGTATATGTCTAAAAGAAATAAATAAAATCAATATGTCAAAAATATATCCATATTCCCTTGTTCATGGAAACATTATTCATAAAGGCCAAGATACAGAATCAATTTCCATCCATCAGTGGATGAATGGGAAAAGAAAATGAGGTAAACAGGCATACATGCACAATGGAATCCTATTCAGCCTGAAAAAAGAAAGAAGTCTTGTCATTTGCAGTAACGTGGGTGCACCTGGAGGACATTAAGTGAAATAAGGCAGAAACAGAAAGACAAATAAACATGTGTTCTCAATTATATGCATAATCTAAAGAAGTCAAACTCATAGAAGTTCAAGGTTACAAGGAGCTAAAGGTATAGGGTGAGGAAGTCAAGGAGATGTCAGTCAAAGAATACAGAATTTCACTGAGATAGGAAGGATAAACTCAAGCTCTTTCACTCAATATGGTGATAATAGTTTAAAACTATAATAATTTTTATAATAATAGTTAATAATAGTAATATATATAGTATTTAGAAATCACTGAGAGAGTAGATTTTAAGTATTCAAAATGACAAGTGTGTGAGGGAATGCAAATGTCAATTAATTTTACTTAGCCATTCCACAAGGTATACACTCGTCTATCAAACATCAGTTTGTACGCCAAGAATACCTATGATATTTCTACCTGGCAGTTAAAATAAATAATGAATTAACAAAGGAGCATTGGCCAAAAGTACATGGATGGAAGGGGCGAGTGCCTCCAAGCTGGGTACAAAAGTGAGGACAGTAGGTAGCAGAGAAAGGAAAAGTATCTCTGGCCTGGAGTCTTTGAAAAGGAAGTAGAGTGGGTGTCATGATAGACAAATTACAGACTAAAAGGTTTTATTAATATAATTTGTGAGAGTTAGAGGGCTTTGGGAGGAGAGGCGTTCCAGAGCATTCATCGGAGGGAGTAGGGGCTGGGAGGTGGGGTCCAGGGCACTGAGATGATGGAGAGGCTGAGCGCTGAGGGGTATCTGAGCTGGACACACAGAGTGAAAACGGGGCATGGGGTGAAGACAAAGCCCGGAAGTCACTTGCCCAAAAGTTCAAACAGCGTGGGAGAGTATCATGGCAGTTGGATACTGCACACAGGAAGGGGTGAAGGAAGGGGAAGAGGTGGGGGAGAAGCCAGTCTGCGAAAGAACATTCACAATCAAGTCTTGTTCCATTCTCTGTTAGGTCTCTGAGTAGGGATCTATATGTCCTCTCTGAGCCTCAATTCCCTTCTCCTTAAAGAGGCATTTATAATCTTCACCACCCCGACAGAACTGTAGAGAGCTATGCTCAAAAGAGAAAGTGAAACTAGCCTGCTTGGTTAAACCCTGCACCATCCTGTAAATATGGGCCCTATTGTTCCTGTTTTCTGGCACTGGGGACAAACTTTAGATTCCTTTTACTGTGCTGATGGAAGATAGTGCTTCGGTACCCAATAACAGCATTCAAATGGCCTTATTTGAGAATATCATTTCAGGGTAACAAAATGAGCAGCGGCTGTAATCGTGGAGATGGACTGTTACATGTCCTATCTTTTAGATGTCCAGAATAAATGTGTGAGAACAGTTGACCCAGACAAATTGACCGATGAAAGGATAACTTGTGCTCTGACATAATGAGTTCAATATTCCTTTGATTTACGGAAAAGCACTGGGGCACCCAGGCCTGGATGCTGGTCAGCAAGGAAAAATGGAGATTACATTTCCAGTAGACAGCATGGAGTTCTCTGACAGCTTTAGTTCAGTTTGCACTATTATTATTATTATTGTCATTATTATTATTAAGAAGGGCAAAGGAAGGGACCCAGAGATGAGGAACTTTTAAAGGGAGAGTATTCAGGAAGCAGAACCTTCTTACCATGTATTTCTCCCACCCGTGATGTTGCAAATTGAACCTCGATGATCAGTTTACTGGGGGGAAATCCAAAATAGAATCCAGTTGAAATTCATTTCAGAACCAAGAAGGAAGTTGAAAAAGAAGGAAAACGAATGGAGCTTATACACTAGTTTGATATGACCCTGAATAGGGTATTAACATTACCCTATTCAGGGTAATGTTACACATTACACAGCCCTACTGAGTCATTCTTAAAATAACTCTTGTTACAGTTACTATGTTTAACCCCATTTTACAGATAAGGAAACGGGGGCTCAGAGAAGTAATATGCCCAAGGTTACACGGCCAGGATGTCACATGACTGTGATTCAAACAGAGGCAATCTGGTTCCAGAGGCTGTTCTTGTAACCACTGAGGCTCTCCTGAGTGCTAGGAGGGGTCCAAGAACCCTGTATCCGCCTCATCTGTGACTTGAGCAAATTATTACTTGACCACTGATTCCTTCTATAGAACTGTCGTTTTGGACAGAATGGTTGCTAAAACACTAACCTTTTTTGTTGTTTGTTTTTAAGCTTTATTGAGGTGTGATTGACAAATGAGAATTGTATGCATTTAAGGAGTACAACTTGATGTTTTCATATACGTATATATTATGAAATGATCACCACAATCAAACTAACACATAGGTCACCCACATGAAAGGATTTCCACTCTCTCTCTGAGAACACTTCAGCTTACTCTTTTAGCAAATTTCAAGAATGCAATACAGCTTAACCAGACCCAATGCTGCATGTTGTCTTTCCAGAATGTATTTACTTTGTGTAACTGAAACTTTGTACCCTTTCACCAGCTTCTCCCCATTTCTCTTCGCCCCACCTTTGGCAGTCACCCTTCTAACTCTTTGTTTTTATGAATTTGATTCTTTGGGATTATATGTGTGACTGCAGCCAGATGGGTTATTTCTTATAGCATAATATCCTCCAGGTTCATTGATGTTGCTGCAAATTCCAGAATTTACTTCTTTTTAAAGGCTGAATGACGTGTGTATGTGTGTGTGTGTGTGTGTGTGTCTGTTTTATTATCTTCATCTATTTTTCTGTTGAGGGACATTTAGATTGTTTCTTTATTTTGCTTGTTGTGAATCATGATGAAATAAACATGGGGTGCAGATATTTCTTCAGCATACTAACTTCCTTTAGATATAGACCCAGAAGAGGTATTGTTGGATTATATACCAGTTCTAGTTGTAATTTTATTTTTTATTTGTTGTTTCAGGTTCATTGAGGGTACAAAGAATTAGGTTGCACTGTTAGCATTTGTTGGGTAAAGTCCCTCTTATGATTACCTGTAAGAGGTGTGCTATTCACTGTGACTCCCCATCTCCCACCCTCCACCCCCTTTCTGCTCCCTCATTCCCCTGCCCCCACCTTGAATTGATTTGACACATTCTTCTTAGTAAAGTATCAGGGAATGGAGAAGCAAGAATCCAATGTACTCAATTCTAGTTGTAATTTTTTGGAGGAATATTCATACTATTTTCCACAATGGCTATATAAATCTGCATTCCCACCAGGGTGCACGGATGTTCCCTTTTCTCCACAACCTCGCCAGCACTTGTTATCTTTGTCTTTTTGTAGTAACCATTCTAATGGGCTGGCCATTTCTATGTACTCTTACTAAAAATATCTATTCAGGTCCTTAGGTCATTTTAAAAATTAGGTTACTTCTTCCTTTTGGTATTCAGTTCTTTGAATATCTTTTGTATTTTAGATATTAATTCCTAATCAGATATATGGTTTGGTATGTTCACAATGTTAGGTAAAGTAAAAACAGGAAAAAAGAGGATATATGCTTTGCAAACACTTTCTTTTATTTCATAAGTTGCTTTTCACTCTATGATTGTTTCCTTTGCTGTGCAGATGCTTTTTAGTTTGACGCAATCCCACTGGTCTATTTTTGCTAGTTCTGCTGGTGCTTTTAGAGACCTATCAAAAAAATCATTCCCGACCAATGTCAAAGAGTTTTCCCTGTGTGTGTGTGTGTTTCTAGTAATGTTATACAGTTTTATATTTTACACTAGGGCTGTAATCCATATTGAGTTGATTTTTGTGTATTTTTGTCTATGGGGTGAGATAAGAGTATAATTTCATTCTTTTGCCTGTGAATATCCAGTTTTCCCAACCCTATTTGTTGAAGAAAGAATCCTTTCCATGTTGGATATTGTTGGCAACTTTGTTGAAGATCACTGGTCAATATATGCTTAGGTTTATTTTCTGCTTTTTCTGTTCTGTTCCCTTGATCTACACATCTGTTTTTATGCCAGTATTGTACCTCTAATTACTGTAATTTTGTAATACAGCCATGTGCCACATAATATTTTGGTTAACAAGAGACTGCATAAATGATGGTGGCCCCATAAGATTGTAATACCATATTTGCACTGTACATTTTCTGTGGTTAGATATGTTAATGTCCACAAATACTTGCCATTGTGTTACAGTTGTCTGCAGTATCCCTCACTGTAACATGCTGTCTGGGTTTGTAGCTGAGGAATAATAAACTCAGTACATAGCACAGGTGTGTAGTGAAGGCTCCACCATGCAGGTTTGTGTAAGTGCATGCTAGGATGTTTGCACAATAATAAAATCATCACTGTGCAAACGTATTCTGTGTATTTAATACCCAGGAAGTGTGATGCCGGCTGCTTTGTTCTTGCTTGGGATTGCTGTGGCTATTTGGGGTCTTTTGTAGTCCCATATGGACATTAGAACTTTTTTTCTATTTCTGTGAACAATGCCATTGGAATTTTAATAGGGGTTGTATTGGATCTGTAGATCAGTTTGGGTACCATGGACTACATTATTTTAACCTTACATTATTGTTTCAATTCATAAACATGGGGTATCTCTTTATTTTTCTGTGTCTTCTTTAATTTCCTTAATCAAGGTTTTATGATACTCAGCATTCAAGATTTTTTACCCCTTTGGTTAAATGCTGCTGGATTTTATACATTGATTTTGTATCCTCAGCTTTATTAAATTCATTTTTAACACTTTGTTGTCATTGAGTCTTTTAAGACTTTCTACAGGTATAATCATGTCATTGGTAAACAGAAACACTTTGCCTTATTTTTGATTTGCAGGCTATTTATTTATATTTTCTTATCTAATAGCTCTGGCTAGGACTTTATTATTGACTATGCTGAATAGAAGAGGTGAGAGTCAGGATCCTAATCTTGTACCAGATTTTGAGGAAAACCTTTCCATTCCAGCAGTTTATAATTCTAATTCCTTCTTCATTTACTGCTCTTTCTTTCTTTTTTCCAACCCTTCTTTCTCCTATTCAAATATACCATCTCTAGGCAATACTTTAGAATTCATAAGATACTTTTTCATATAAGGTAGTTAATACTATTTCATTTTACAGATGAGTTATGAAGGCTCTGAGTGAGTAATTGATTTCTTTAGTTTAATATCTGGGAAGTGATGGAACGTTGGCTTCTATCTACGTTTTCTGATGTGTGTGACTTTCAGTACTTGTTTTTAACTGTTCTGAAGATGGCTTCTTGTGTGATGCACCCCTTTCTGTTAGTACTACTCAATTTGAGTACAACATTAGTGTTTCTTGGAATAATTTTCAAAGGAGAATTGAGAAGACTTTCGCAAATATGCAGTACCTCACCTTATTCATATATAAGGATTCTGGGGGTGACATCTTAAAAAAAGAAGAATGAGCAATATTTAGCTTTCAGGGAAAACAAAAAAGCAAAGAAGCTTGATTTCCCTTTCATTAATTCTTGGAGCAGAACATAATCCCAGGTACGTATTTAATCACCTTTCTCCTTGAGCATTCTCATGACATGTCCTATTGCAAGGGAAGAATTTACTCTCTCAGTTTACTGACATTGGGTGCTCTCATAAGAAGTCACATCATCTTTTAGGAAACTTTGAACAAAAATGAAAGTTCCATTGGGTCATAGACTGTTTTTTTTGTTTGTTTGTTTGTTTTTTGTCCTGAACACTGTTATCTCCTCAGAGCCGAAAGAATGCTTGATATATTGGAGCCATTCATTAGGTCTTTGTGGAATCAATGACTAAAATAATAAATATATTAGAATTTTTTCAGGGAAAACTCTTGCAAGTTACTTTGGTTCAAAACTCCCATTCCTATGTTTGACCTCAATGAAACATCTGATCATGCATGTCGTGACTGTGTTAAAACACAAACAAATACACAAACAACAACAACAGCAAAACAACCTCATCCTTGTACTACCATCATTAATAGACCTTCGGGTATAGAAGTCCCATCTATTACTTCTGATGTAATTTCAGTTGGTAAGTGATATTTGAATGGGATATTGCTTATTGTATGAAAGACACCAATTCACATAATTTTCAAGCTGAGAGTTGGAGTTTTCTGCATTGGTAGAGTCTGTAAAAGGCCATAGACTTAGGACAGTGTCTTAGTCCCTCCTCATCTCCATTCATTCATTGACATATTCTTTTACCATGTAGATATTTGGCACCTACTTTTATCAAGCACTCTACTAGTTAATAGAAATATGAATTGTAACAGAACCTCCTAGCTAAAAGAGCTAATGGTGTAGCATTAATGACAGTTAAGTGAACAGTTATTAAATGATGCTTTGAAGCTATAATAAAATCATATACAGCTTATGTCATTTTTTTGTTTCTATCCTATGTCCCTTATATTTTTTCAGTCTCTTCTTAACTAGTCAACTTCAGCAGAGCTTAGTGTGGTAATGTTGGGTAGAAAATCATTGGACTGTATCTTATGACACCCTGGTTCTAATCCTAGCGTTATATACAATTTGTTAAGTGGACTTGGTCAAGGCCTTCGAGGACCTTTGTTTCTCCATCTCTAAAATTAGATATTAGGAATAAATATTTTCTGAGGCCCATTCTAGCTCTTACATGCTATGGCTTGCCTTCTCAAAGATTTCAGAAAATTAGCATCCATTGAGGGTAATTTTCTGACTCTCAGAATAAAGTATTTTTTTCTAGGATTGTTTTCTTAAAATTACCAGACCGATGTTGTATCATTAAAAACAACCACGCTTCAGGGTAGAGCTTCTTTTGTCTCTTGCTAATGGAGGATGTTAGACAGGAGGTCATAGCTGTACCTATTATGCTGTTCTATTTTAGCCTACACTATAATTCTCGGCTTTTTTTGAATCCCTATTCTTTTGCTGAGTACCACCCACCTACTTCTGGGAGACAAGGCTGTGTGAAAGACATCCTCAGACTTCTCAACTGCTTCCTCATCCACCTGACACTGGGTGCTGGATTTTTAGCAATACCTTGGGAGCTTGATTTTCAAATACAACTAGAGAAAGTCCCCACCAACACTGGGCAAGTATCTTTTGCAGGAACCTATGTGTAAGTTGACAAGCAAATATATACAGAACCTACACCGAGGAACAGAAAGTTTCTCATAAACTTACAGAGAGAGAATTGGTAGTACTTGCTGAAAGCGAGCCTTGAAAATAAGCAAAAGTCCTTACTAGTCATATTTTCCAGGATGGAGCACCTGAAAAGAACTGAGGGGGTAGTCACAGTCCTGTTACCAAAGGAATTCTATGAATAATTAGCATAGTCGGACGAAGAAAGAATATAAGTACAGGTGGGGAACTGGTGTCAGTGGCCTTTGACATCCCTGACAACCCAGTGTTGGTTTTCTGGGTTGCCATATACAGTTGCACAGTCTTTCTACTGCACAAAGGAATCTTGGTGAAGAAGGCTGGGAGAGGTTCCCTCCTGGCATGAGGTGCCATAATCACACCTGAAAGGAACACTTTAATTTCACAATTTGTCTGGCTAGAGAGAGTACCCTTTTCTAATTTTAATATGCCATCTGTTTTATAACTGTAGGTCTGGATAGTCTGATTAAGAATTCAAGGTGCACTCTGACTGTTTCTAAATGTTTTGTCTAAGTTTTCCATATGGGTCTCTCCTCTTCCAGATATCAATCAAATACTGTTCCTCCCTTCCCTCTTCCGGGTAATCACACTCACATCCATGTCTTCCATTATCACACTCACGTCCATGTCTTCCATTACCACTCCCAGATGTCTATCTTCAGCTTTCTTTTCTTTCTTTTTTTTTTTTTTTAGGTAAAGTCCCTCTTAAAGTTGTGTCTTGTGCCCAAAAGGTGTGGCACACACCAAAGCCCCACTTCCCTCCCTCCTTCCCTCTCTTTGCTCTTCCTTTCTGATTTCATTTCTTTCTTTCTTTCTTTCTTTCTTTCTTTCTTTCTTTCTTTCTTTCTTTCTTTCTTTCTTTCTTTCTTTTTCTTTCTTTTTTTTCTTT
>CAUYPK010013805.1:0-15372 GCA_963574355.1 Loris lydekkerianus
CCACATAACAAAATCCCAAAACCAGAAATGTTGGCATGGATGTGGAGGAAAGGGCACACTTCTACACTGCTGGTGGGAATGCCCACTAATATGTCCCTTCTGGAAGGATGTTTGGAGAATACTTAGAGATCTAAAAATAGACCTGCCAGTCGATCCTATAATTCCTCTACTAGGTTTATACCCAGAAGACCAAAATTCACAATATAACAAAGACATCTGTACCAGAATGTTTATTGCAGCCCAATTCATAATTGCTAGGTCATGGAAGAAGCCCAAGTGCCCATCGACCCACGAATGGACTAGTAAATTGTGGTACATGTATACCATGGAATACTATGCAGCCTTAAAGAAAGATGGAGACTTTACCTCTTTCATGTTTACATGGATAGAGCTGGAACATATTCTCCTTAGCAAAGTATCCCAGGAGTGGAAGAAAAAGTATCCAATGTACTCAGCCCTACTATGAAGCTAAACTATAGCTTTCACATGAAGGCTATAACCCATCTATACCACAAGAGTATGAGGAAAGGACCCAGGATGGGGAAGGGAGGGGGGAGGTTTGAGTGGAGAGAGGGTAATTGGTTGGGCCTCATCTATGGTGCATATTTTTATCTATAATAAAAAAAAAAAAGGAAAAAAAAAATAAAGAAAAAAAAAGAAATTCTTAATTCTGGGCCCCTAGCCAGTCTCACAATGACGATAAAAAAAAAAACAAAAAAACCCCCCAAAAAAACAAAGTTTAATCAGTGATGTTCCTGAAGTGTCTCATACCATCACAACATATCTTCTTAACTAACTCCATGGTCAGTGATATAACATTATAGTTTAAAAATCAACCAAAACTACATGAAAACCTTAAAACATTATAGTTCAGGCCTTTCAATTCTGGCGATGCTGGTTATTAAATAGGTACTTATAGTCAGTATTACCATGCCCATCACATCCATCATAAGAATGGTCTTTCATGGCAGGAAGTGGATCCTTCAAAAATTTAATCTTCAGGGTGGTGCTTGTGGCTCAAAAAAGTAGGGCGCCAGCCTCATATGCCAGAGGTGGCAGGTTCAAACCTAGCCCTGGCCAAAAACTGCAAAAAGAAAAAAAAATTAACCTTCAATAAAAATTTATAACACCAAATTTATAACTCCAAAGACATATTTTCTTGATACTCTCTTCTTAGTTCTTTTGGACCTATGCAAACTGCTTTTTAAAAAGTATTATAACATAGGATAATTTTTGTGGTTCCCATATAAAATATATAGCTTATTTCCCCAGTGTAGCTTAAATTTTGCTTTTTTCACGTTACTGGTTAGGAATGTATGGAAGGGGTGTGAGAAGGGTCTCAATACATGAAGAATTAAATGTTGTTATGGGAGCAAGTTACCCCAGAGGTAAAGAAAGTCAATTCACTTTTTTTTGTTTTTAAGAACAGTGGTCAATATTGAGGGATTAATTAGTTCTTTTTTTAAAAATTTTTTATTATTAAATCATAGCTGTGTACATTAATGAAATCATGGGGCACCATATACTGGTTTTATATACCATTTGTAGCACACTGGTTAAAATAGCCTTCCTGGCATTTTCTTAGTTATTGTGTTAAGACAGTTATATTCTACATTTAGTAAGTTTCACATGTACCTTTGTAAGATGCACCATAGGTGTGTTCCCACCAATTACCTCCCTCTGCCCATCCTCCCCCCTCCACTCCCCTTTCTTTCCACACTCCCCATATTCTAAGGTTATAATTGGGTTATAGCTTTCATATGAAACCTATAAATTAGTTTCATAGTAGGGCTGAGTACGCTGGATACTTTTTCTTCCATTCTTAAGATACTTTACTAAGAAGAATATGTTCCAGCTCCATCCATGTAAACATGAAAGAGGTAAAGTCTCCATTTTTCTTTAAGGCTGCATAATATTTCATGGTATACATATACCACAACATATTAATCTATTCGTAGGTCAATGGGCACTTGGGCTTTTTTTGTGACTTAGCAATTATAAATTGGGCTGCAATAAACGTTCTTGTACAAATATCTTTGTTATAATGTGATTTTTGGTTTTCTGGGTATATACCTAGTAGAGGAATTGTAGGATTAAATGGCAAGTCTATTTTTAGATCTCTAAGTGTTCTCCAAACATCTTTCCAAAAGGAATGCATTAATTTGCATTCCCACCAGCAATGTAGAAGTGTTCCCTTTTCTTCACATCCACGCCAACAACTCTGGTCTTAGTATTTTGTGATATAGGCTAGTCTCACTGGAGTTAAATGATATCTCAAAGTAGTTTTGATTTTCATTTCTCTGATGATTAAAGATGATGAGCATTTTTTCATATGTCTGAAGGCCGTGTGCCTGTCTTCTTCAGAGAAGTTTCTCTTCAAATCCCTTGCCCAGCCTGTGATGGGATCGCTTGTTCTTTTCTTGCTTATATGTTTGAGTTCTCTGTGGATTCTGGTTATTAAACCTTTGTCGGAGACATAACCTGCAAATATCTTCTCCCATTCTGAGGGCTGTTTGCTTGCTTCACTTACTGTGTTCTTGCCTGTGCAGAAGCTTTTTAGTTTGATCAGGTCTCAGTAGTTTATTTTTGAAGCTGCTTTACTTGCCTGGGGGTCCTCCTCATAAAATACTCACCCAGACCGATTTCCTTAAGGGTTTTCCCTGCAATTAAACCTCAATCTTTTTCTTTTGTTTATTTGTTTTTATTTTTATTAAATCATAGCTGTGTACATTGATATGATCATGGGGCATCATACCCTAGCTTCACACACCGTTTGACACACTTTCATCACACTGGTTAACATAGCCTTCCTGGCATTCTCTCAGTTACTGTGCCAAGACAGTGTTTCTTAACTCTCTCCTTTATTAGATATTGTGACAGAGACTTGTTAGTATTCATAAAATGTGTTCCACTTTATTCTGGGAACATGCTAAAAAATAATCCCAGGATTTCTGTGTGGCCATGTGGCTGAGTTCTATGCAACAGACAGGGAACGGGAGCTGTCCGCACCATGTTCAGGATTCACTGCTGCAGCCCTCGTGCCTGTGTTCTCTGGCTTTCTGCCATCTGGTTGTAGGAAAGCGTGATGTTTTGAAAATCAAATTTGGAATGTAGCAGAGCCACGAGTTAAACAGATCTTGGATTTTTGAATAGCATCACATTTTTGCCTTGACAAGAATAAGACATGCACTTGCAGTATATTTGAGCCATTGTGTTTCAGGGACCATTAGTTATTGTAACTTATATTGTCTTACAAATACAGCATTATATTATTACCTCTACCTTTCCCTTATCTCTTCTCTTCTGAAAGATAATAATGATAAACAGTAGAGCACAGAAAAGAGGCCAAGAGAAAATTTCCTGTATTTCCTAGAATTTGACATTCAAGCCTGTTGTCCAGAAGCCCAAATTTTTCCCCATGTTTTGATTCTTTTAAACTGCAATTGCACCTTATAATTCATGCCTATTTATATTAAATGTTACAATAAATGGTTATTTGATGCTTGTGATCAAGAGTTGCAATTAGCATGACTGGAAAATATTAATATCTTATAAAAGTATATTGCCATTTTTATTAGCTAATTAAAAATACGTAGGCCATTATGTTTCAATCTCTCCTTTGTATTCTGTATTGAATACAGGGAAACCAAGAGAAAAGTAGTTTACTTTCATAGCACCTATGTGGCTTCCCTCCAATTTGTCACTTGTTCTCTAATCTATGATTGAATGTTCACATTTTGCATTTTAAGCCACTTCAACTACTTTATTGAACCACAAAAGGACAGAAATAAATATAAGATGCCATTTCCACTTCTTTTATCTTCTAAATGATAAAATAATTACAATTATAGACTATGATCACTATAAACTCTCCATTTTTATATTATTATTGTTGAATATAATTATGAGATGAAACATTAATTTTGATATTCTATATCAAAAGTCATTCCCTGGGTCTATGAGTAAGTGTTTTAACAGCTTCAGAATATAAAATACTTTCTGACAAATAGTTACATTGCCTGATGAACAACATTATAATTCTCTTACATATTGGTTTTCCTTTTATAAAATTATATGGAAAAACAGAGCTTTCCTAAAAATATTGGATATTCTACAATAGAAAAGAATAAGGAAATTTCATAGAATTCTGTTATATGCTAGTGATATCATCAGTTAAGGAAAAAAATCTTCAGATCAAGGAAAGTTTTCAATGTTGTCTTATTACTAGTTTATCTAATAAATACAAACTTTTGTAGTATTTATTTAAGTGAAAATTAATTCTATATATTAATACATTATTAAATTTGACACCAGAGATTAGTGCCTAGTTCATACAGTCTTTACATAAAAAAAGCTCCTAATTTTAAGCTTAGCAGCCCCTTTCTGAATACAACAAAAACAAAACAAAACAAACTTCAATTTGTTAGTAATTTTCTAAGCAGTAACACAGTTGGCTATTTGTTCTGGACTCACTATACGCCAGAATTTTTATCTCAATATCAGTTATTAAAGCACTTAATATAATTAGTTGTGTTACAATACTTAGTTCATTCATGATAGGTAAAAATGAAAATCCATTCGTTACGTTATTTAATTTTTACTGGTTTACATATGGCTTTATCCTGCACGGTACTATGATGTGCTCCCAAGTAGCAGAAGATAAATGCAAAACACAGTAGCAAAATTGGAGGCAGCAAGAGGTGGAGTGCTGTGTATAACAGAATGCTTTCCAGGCTCTTATTGTCTCATAATTTCTTTAAACTTAATGTCAGAGTTTATAGACTGCATGTTTCATGTTATAGAACCTCTCAATTTTTTTAGCTTTTGGTATTGAAGACCATCCTTTGTACTTGTGATATCTAAAAATATATATCTATCACTGCTCCTATAACTACTATACTACTGTTCTCATTACTATCATCACCGTTACCTAGATATATTACTTATTTTTTTTATCATCATCATTGCCACCTCTTCCAATCACTACTATTTATTGTCACTATGCTATTTGAGGTATGCATGAAATACTTTAAGATATTATTTCATATATTGTTTACATCAACTGATAACATTTTATTTT
Organism: Loris lydekkerianus; assembly: GCA_963574355.1. Lineage (NCBI taxonomy): Eukaryota > Metazoa > Chordata > Mammalia > Primates > Lorisidae > Loris > Loris lydekkerianus. The sequence goes on from CAUYPK010013805.1 coordinate 5,081, forward strand.
ACAGATGAAGGAATTAGAATTTAAAAAAGAAAATTATTTGCCATAGTTTACACAGTAATAGATGAATACGTCAGTCACTGAATTTTGCTTTAACTCAGGTCAAACACTCTACATGGTGCTGTACATCACATACCGTTCTGTCAATTTCCTATTTTAACCCCAATAAATATAAAGATGTCAGGTTTACTTTGTAAACAGCATTAAAAATAGCTTAATTATTAGTGCAGCAGGAGCTCAGTTGGAGCCTTAGATTTCTAGTAGCTGGCTCTGCCGAGTTTAATAAATATAAAGTAGCTCAACAAAGTAGTTCCATTGATCTTAGAAAAGACCTATTTGTGTAGGGGCTAAAGATTATCCTGGGAAAAAAACTCAGTGTATACAAAGGAATGAAGATTTTACATAATTATTTACTGATAATATCCAGAAACATAAATGGGGAAAGCCAGGGGATTGTGTTTGCCTGTGCTGTGAGAAAAAAACGCTGAACGCTGTCTTTAGTTAGAACCCATTGTAATGGAAAGAATTGTAGAGGGCTGAGCTTCCTCCGTCAGAAATGTTTCAGTTGTCTGAGGGAAGAGTGATTCTGTGTATTATGTGAGTTATTTGAATTTGTACCAAGTAGAGCAGCACTAGCACCGAACATATGGAAAAACAGTGGTCATTGTCACAGGCTGAGGCATCTGAGCCAGATAGATCCCCGTAAAGTAACTGTGACACTGATTTGCCTGTAGAAACTGATTTGTTCCTGAGGACTAATGAGGCATCTTGAAAGATTTGGAGACATTCTTACTAGGGTAGGTGGGCTGCAGGTATTTTGCTAAAAATTTTTCATGAAAAGTTAAAGATACGAAACAAAGATAATTTGTAACAACTTATTTTAAACTTTTTAATAGATTTCTTTTGTCATCTAAATAAAATATTTGTTTTATTTATAACTTTACAGATCTCTCAAAAAAAATAGTACTAAGGGGCAAAGAAAAATAAGAGTATTACCCTTAATTACATTTTTATTAGAGAAAAAGTGATTTTATATTTGACTTATTCACAATAGGATTAAGTATTTGCGGTTTCTAAGTTTTACAATTTAAGGATAAACTACATGTGGATGTAGTGAAGAAGGTAGTAAATATATAAGTCATGAAGTTATTATTTTTCTTGTCAAAAAAAATGAAGAAAAAATAAAATGATCAAAATAAATTCAGGTTTTTTTTTGTATTTTGGAAAAAAAGTTTATTTGAAAGAATTTACTTTAGGACTTACCCTATCATATTGTAGTTTTTGCTTATATGGCTTCCTTTATTAAATTGTCCTGTAAACAAACTCATGTAAGTATTATGCAATTTAATTTATGAAAGTAAATAATGAATATGAAATTTCCTTTCCTGCTGTAACCAATTAGAAAACTGTACCAAATATGTGTGTGTGGAGATTTTTTTTTTTAAGGCAACAAAACAGTATTGTGATCCTTCAGTATAAGGAAACTAATGAAGTGAACAGCACTCTCACTCTAGCAACCTGCTTAGAATCTTTTCCAAATGCAGGCATGTGCCCTTCAGGCTTCCAGATTTGAGTCCTGAAAGATCAGGAACTGGGGATACAATCTCTAGAGTTATGTACCATTTCCTAATATTAAAAAGAAGACAGAAATAAAAGAAAATAGAAACAAAGGCATTAAACCATTCTGAGAAGATCAAGATGACCATCAATACTTTTAAATTCTGGCTATTACTAAATTCAATATCTTTCAAAGAAATAAAATATAATCAATATTTTCTCAAATGCATCACTCATAATACCAGACAATAAAAAAATATGAGATATGCAAGCATCATGAGCAATAAGTACTATGTCACCAAGTGCAGACTTTCCCCTAAACCTTTTGTCCTAACGGATGTTCCAACTCTGGTAATTACAGAGCTGTATTTGGCTCTGTGGTTCACAAGAGGAGTTAAGAGGATAGAAATGAGATATGCTGAAATTATACTTCTATTCTAAGTCTTACCACGGTTTTCAGTTCTAGCTTCTTTGAACTAGCTTTTTGTCCTTTGACTTTTAGTAATCCTGCTTTTGAAATGATGCTACCTTCAAGATGCTCCATTATAGAAACTAAAATACACATATTTCATAAATGTACTCTGCATAAAGTACTTAGCAAACAAATCAAATTCTAAAATAAGTTAATCCCTTCTATTTGCTTCCTTTAAAATATGTTTGAAGTGTATGCTTCATCACAACTATTTTAAAATAAGTTTAGAACATTATCATGCTTATTAAGTAAATATAATTTTACTAATATTAATTAGCTTAAACTTGTCAGAAAATATTTTATCAAATACTGACACCTCATAATTTTAATTATTTTTGTAAATAAAAAGCAATATTTTTTCTTTGTAAATTTCTCTGCTGACATCACTTATCTAAAATGTAACACATGAACACTTCCAGGGCAACAAGCATTCAGCATCCTGGTCTGTGGTGCAGCCTTTACACAAGTTAGAATCATCTGTGGTGAAGTGGACACAACAGGTGTCCTAATCTTTAACATGCAGTTATTATTGTGTCATTTTGAAATGAATATTCATTGACAACTTCAGTTACTTCAGACCATCTAAAGATTTCTAAGTACCACATTATCTTCTTTATCTTTTTCTGCTATTATTTTATGTTTCCTGTGATTTATTCCAATACAATTAGGAATCAAAATAATCTTAACACATGCAGGATAAAGATTACCAAAGATTATATACATTGTTAGAATGGTTTAGCAGTATGAAGTTCTACCAGTGAATTTTAGGGGAAAAGTAGCACTTGTTTCTTAACTCTCTTACCAATCATTCTAGTTTGTACTAACTCCTCTAATTAGGAAATGGATAACTAGGGAAGTTATTGTACACAAACCTTTCAAATATTACTGTATGTATAACCATGAGGAAATTCTTGACCTGTCAATACTTGTGAAATAACCATAATGCCTTTTGGAATATTAAGATTTCTCTTTTGTTCATAGAAAGGTAAGCAAAGAAAAATATTTTACTACTGCAATAATATTGTGGTATTATTTACTGAAATCATTAACTGGCAACAGAGGAAAATGGATATTTGTAAGTATTGCAGAGCAAGTGTTTAGTTTGTTTTTTTTTTTTAAGTTGTAGATTATAAGCAAACCTTTCCTTGAAATGTCACCAATGATCACACATTTCTTTAAATTTGTTTTCCCCATTGTTATGAACTTGCTACCCTCATGCAGCTGTACTGACAGATGGTTGGTAACTTCCCTACTATTACACCTTGAGTTACTGCCAAGTGTAACTCCAAGGGATTGGAGTATTCATAAATACCACTGTGATGTACTAACATTAATGCAGCATTACCAAGCTTTTTGAGTCCTTAGTGCACAGTATATTTAAGCTTAATATTTTTATCAATGTACTTTGAAAATACAGTTTAGATTACATAGCCATTATATCAGCAGGCAACTGACTAAATTGTAATCAAAAGGCAATAAACGGGTCAGACTGGAGGCAGAGGATATAACAATTGGTGTCCTATAGGATTAATCTTAAACTTGGGGTTTTATGCTTTCATCAATGTCCAGAATGATGGATGGAAAGTATCACAGTTCTGTTTGTTGATCATACCACATTAAACTCGGTTTCACCTTGGATAAACAATTAAAATTCAAAGTGTCCTTCATAAAAAGGAGAAAAATACGTGTCTAACAGGGTGAAGGTCAACATAATGACACTGATGGTAAGGAAACAGTCTGCTACATTGATGAAGAACAATTGTTGGCTCTGGGACATCATACCAGAACCGAAACCCATCATAAGTTCCGGAAAGGGTCCACTACGGCCATTAAAGACCAAAAATCTGAATAAAGCTCTGAATACAATATACAGTAAATGAACTTTAGCTGTTATTGACTCTATTCTCTATAGAAGGATTCTTGTAAACAGAATATATGTTAAAATACATATTTTAAAGAATTCAAATGTAAACTTAAGGAAAAAGTAATGAAATTGGGAGGATGCTACATATACGTCGGTCTCGCCCCTTCCATTTAAAGGGTAAAGTCGATATTTACCTAGAGTGACAAAAAATTATATACACATTTTCAGAGAGGAAAAATGCTGTATTAAAATTATAATATTCAATATATACCGATAATGAAAGATGAATGCAAATCACATTTGAGCACCTCATGCAATTGCAAAAATTAAATGTAACTTCAGTATTACAAATTTAACACAGATTTTCCTTTCTTAAAATGTGTATACATTATTTTCAGCACTATATATATATATAATATATATTCATATATATTATATATATTTATATATATATACACACACATACTTATGCTACATATGTGTCTATATTTCATATATGTTATATATATCTGTATATATATATATATATATATACATATATGTAAATACAACTGTCACTGTTTGAATAAAAAAAAGCTATGGTAATTCTATGAATGATGACAAAAAATTGAATTGAACAAGAATTCTGAGCCTTCAGTGTGCATGAATGTCGATTGAAGATTAAAAATACATATGTTATTACAGGGTTACAGAGTTACAAGGTAGATGTCAAAGGCTAAAGGGAGCTTTTGAAGAATTTGTTGAGGTGGCATATCCATTTGTACTTACCTGTTACATTGGGTGATAAAGAGCCCAGAGGAGAAACTTTTCCCCCCTCTCAGAAAGGCACCTGAATCACAGAGAAGTGAACTTAGTGGCAAAGATCAAGAGGGAAGAACGGATCCCAATAGGAAAACAGGCCAGGGTAAGTCAAGAAGAACAGAGTTCCAAGACGAGGAAACAAAAGTTCCAGGATCTATCTTTCAGAAGATCAGGCATGCCATTACACACATCCAGGATCTTTCTCTTAGATGATCAGGCAAGCTATCACACCCATCCAGAATCTCTCTCTCAGATGTCAGGCATGCCATCACACCCATCCAGGATCTCCTCTCAGATGATTAGGCATGCCATCACACCCATAAAGATATCTGTCTCAGAATATCAGGCATGCCATCACACCCATCCAGAATCTCTCTCTCAGATGATCTGGCATGCCATCACACCTATCCAGGATATCTCTCTTAGATGTCAGCCATGCCATCACAGATATCCAGGATCTCTCTTTCAGATGTCAGGCATGCCATCACACTCATCAGGATCTCTCTCTCAGATGATCAGGCATGCTATCAAACCCATTCTGAGATCTCTGCCTCAGAATATCAGGCATGCCATCACGCACATCCAGGATCTCTCTCTCAGATGATCTGGCATGCCATCCCACAAATCCAGGATCTCTCTTTCAGATGTCAGGCATGCCATTACACCCATCCAAGATCTCTCTTTCAGACTATCAGGCAGGCCATCACACCCATCACGGATCTCTCTCTCAGATGATCTGGCATGCCATCACACCTATCCAGGATCTCTTTCTCAGATGTCAGCCATGTCATCACACAAATCCCAGATCTCTCTTTCAGATGTCAGGCATGCCATCACACCCATCCAGGATCTCTTTCAGATGTTAGGAATGCCATCACACCCATCCCGATCTCTCTCTCAGATGTCAGCCATGCCATCACACAAATCCATGATCTCTCTCTCAGATGTCAGCCATGCCATCACACAAATCCATGATCTTTCTTTCGGATGTCAGGCATGCCATCACACCCATCCAGGATCTCTCTCTCAGATGAACAGGCAAGCCATCACACCCATCAGGATCTCTCTCTCAGATGATCAGGCATGCCATCACACCCATCCAGGATCTCTGTTTCAGATGATCAGGTATGCCATCAAACCCATAAAGATCTCTCTCTCAGAATATCAGGCATGCCATCACACCCATCCAGGATCTCTCTTTCAGATGTTAGGAATGCCATCACACCCATCCCAGATCTCTCTCTCAGATGATCTGGCATGCCATCAGACCCATCCAGGATCTCTCCTTCTAATGTTAGGCATGCCATCAGATTCATCCAGGATCTCTCTCTCAGAAGATCAGGCATGTCATCAGATCCATCCAGGATCTCTCTCTCAGAAGATCAGGCATGCCATCACACACATCCAGGATTTATCTTTCAGATGATCAGGTATGCCATCACACCCATCGGGATCTCTCTCTCAGTTGATCTGGCATGCCATCACACCCAACCAGGATTTCTCTCTCAGATGATCTGGCATGCCATCGCACCCTTCCAGGATCTCTGTCTCAGATGATCAGGCATGTCGTCACACCTATCCAGGATTTTTCTCTCAGATGATCCGGCATGCCATCAGATCCATCCGGGACATCTCTCTCGGAATATCAGGCATGCCATCACACCCATCCAGGATCTCTCTTTCAGATGTATGGAAAGCCATCACACCCATCAGGATCTCTCTCTCATATGATCTGGCATGCCATCAGACCCATCCAGGATCTCTCCTTCTAATGTCAGGCATGCCATCAGATTCATCCAGGATCTCTCTCTCAGATGATCAGGCATGTTATCAGATCCATCCAGGATCTCTTTCTCAGATGATCACGCATGCCATCACACCCATCCAGGATCTCTCTTTATAATGTTAGGCATGCCATCAGACCCATCCAGGATTTCTCTCTCAGATGATCAGGCATGTTGTCACACCCATCCAGGATTTTTCTCTCTGATGATCCGGCATGCCATCAGATCCATCCGGGACATCTTTCTCGTAATATCAGGCATGCCATCACACCCATCCAGGATCTTTCTCTTAGATAATCTGGCATTCCATCACACCCATCCAGGATCTCTCTCTCTGATGATCAGGTATGCCATCACACCCATCCAGGATCTCTCTTTCAGATGTCAGGAATGCCATAAGACCCATCAAGAATCTCTCTCTCGCAGATGATCAGGGATGACATCACATCCATCAGGATCTCTCTCTCAGATGATCTGGCATGCCATCAGACCCATACAGGATCTCTCTCTCTCAGAAGATCAGGCATCCCATCACACCATCCAGGATCTCTCTCTCAGCTGATCTGGCATGCCATCGCACCCATCCAGAATTTTTCTCACAGATAATAAGGCATGCCATCATAGCCATCCAGGATCTCTGTTTCAGATGATCAGGCATGCCATCACACCCATCCAGGATCTATCTTTCATATGGCAGGCATGCCATCAGATTCATCCAGGATCTCTCTCTCAGATGATCAGGCATGCCATCACACCCATCCAGGATCTCTCTCTTGGATGATCTCGCATGCCATCACACCAATCCAGGATCTCTCTCTCAGATGATCATGCCTGCCATCACACCCCTCAAGAGCTCTCTTTCATATGTCAGGCATGCCATCAGATCCATCGAGGATCTCTCTCTCTCAGATAATCAGGCATGCCATCACAGCCATCCAGGATCTCTGTTTCAGATGATCAGGCATACAATCACACTCATAAGGATCTCTCTCTCAGTTGATCAGGTATGCCATCACACCCATCCAGGATCTCTCTTTTAGATGATCAGGTATGCCATCACACCCATCCAGGATCTCTCTCTCAGATGATCAGGCATGCCATCACACCCATCCAGGATCTCTCTTTCATATGGCAGGCATGCCATCAGATCCATTTAGGATTTATCTCTCAGATGATCTGGCGTGCCTTCAGTCCCATTCAGGATCTCTATTTCAGATGTCAGGCTTGCAATCAGACCCTTCCAGGATCTCTCTCTCAGATGATATGGCATGCCATCACACCCATGCAGGATCTCTCTCTCTCATGATCTCGCATGCCATCACTCCCATCCAGGATCTCTCTTTCAGATGTCAGGCATGCCATCACACCAATCCAGGATGTCTCTCTCAGATGATCAGGCAAGCCATCAAACCCATCAGGATCTCTCTTTCATATGTCAGGCATGCCATCAGATCCATTGAGGATCTCTCTCTCTCAGATGATCTGGCATGCCTTCAGACCCATCCAGGATCTCTTTCAGATGTCAGGCATGACATCAGATCCATCCAGGATTTCTCTTTCAGATGATCAGGCATGCCATCAAATCCATCCAGGATCTCTCTCTCTCAGATGATCAGGCATGCCATCACAGCCATCCAGGATCTCTGTTTCAGATGATCAGGCATGCCAGCACACCCATCAGGATCTCTGTCTCAGATGATCATGCATGCCATCACACCTATCCAGGATATCTCTCTCTCAGATCTTCAGGCATGCCATCAGACCCTTTCCTGGATCTCTCTATCAGATGATCTGGCATGCCTTCAGAGCCATCCAGGATCTCTCTTTCAGATGTCAGGCATGCCATCAGACCCTTCCAGGATCTCTCTCTCAGATGATCTGGCATGCCATCACACCCATCCAGGATCTCTCTTTTAGTTGTCAGGCATGCCATCACACCTAGCAACATGTTCTGCCCTTCCACTCTCATGAAGGACAAGATTCAGGCTACCCCTGACAAAATGAAATGTGGCCTCATAAAAAAAGCTGTCTTTGTTCACTCAATCTAAGATAGACCACACCCTTCTTTGTCTACTCTTTTGACTATTTTACGTTTATCAGAACACTTATTAGCATGTAAATCGTCATTTTTTTTTTTTGCACCAGAGACATGCAAGCACACATACCACACATACATTACAACTAATTTCAGGTATATTATGAAGTTATATTGAAGTATTCAGTTTTATAAACTTTACCACAGATATCAGGACTTTTCTAAAATCATCATGATATTTTTGCAATTAAAGTTACAAGTGACCACATTAGTCCAAAAAACTAGCACTGATAATAACTTGGATATGAAAGAAAGAACCAAGTGAGGAAAACAATATCACTTAGCAATAGCATCCTACAAGAGGTTTGTAAGTACTGAAGCATACTAAGAGGGATTTCTGTAATTTTTAACACTTATGAATGACAAATAATATTGAAGAACTTCATTGAAATGTTGTAGAAGTTATAAAAATTATAAAAACCCAAAGAAAGTAGTGAGTAGATGATAAAAACAATATTTCTGGAGGCAGCAGATGTTATAAATTACAGTGTAAAGAATGATTCACTATTTGCAGGTAATCAATTATTACCAGGGAATACTAAGAAAACTCTGAGAATACTATAGGCCTACAGGAATAAACCAAAGGAAGGGTTCCCTCCCTAAGGCTGGAATTCAGACTTCATTTGGGATAATGTGCTTACAGCCATCTCTGGACAACTGAGAAGTTTGCCAGTTGCCCCAGCATAACACTGGTCCACTGTATGTGGGGTTATGCTGATGGCTAAGAACCATGGGCTTGGGCTGTCCACTGGGATATTAGTGAAACAAGTCAGGAAGCTGGCAATAAAGGGGTCTTTTGAACACATTTGGAAACCACCTGTGTAAGGTGGGTTCGTGAGGTAGAGAAGGTTAGGGACAGGATTGCTGAACCGAATACTGGGAAGCCAGCCAAAGCACTCATGGAACTTGAAGTGGAGGTGTCTTTGTGGTGCAGCTAATATGCTGTGGATAAGTGTGACTAGGTGTCCCACACACCAATGAAGCACTAGAAAAAAACAAAAGGTAGAAAGCACACCAGAATCTGCAAGAGAATCCTCTTCATTTGAAATGTCTCTCCTGTTCCCTCTGCTCACAGGGCATCGACCACAGCTGGAAGTAGAAAGAGAGCTTCCAGATTGGTTGAGAAACTACAGGTTATTTAACAAATTATGCTGGGACAATTTATACATTCAAGAAAAAGAGAAAATTAGATTGGTCCCCTGCTATAACTCAAATACACACGTCAGTTCCAGATGGCTTAAGCACTTTAATTAGCAAGAGCAAAACTTTAAAAAGTTTAGAAGAATATATAGGGGAATATGAGAATGCTTTTATAACTTTGTGGTGGAGAAAAATTTCTTAGATCAGATAAAAAATGCAGGCTTTACAAGAAAATATGAATAAATTTACTACATTAAATTTAAGAACTTTATAAGTACAACTTGCAAATTGGAGATTGAAGTCACAAGATAGCTGGCAAAGGTTTAGTCTGTGTATAAAATATGTAAAAATTTGTGTAAATAATTAAGAAAAGACAAAAATTAAAAACAAATTGACAAAATTCCTGAAGACATTTTACAGTGAAAGAAAAGTACCGCACATATTCGAGTATAAGCCGACCCGAGTATTAGCCGATCCCTTTAATTTCACCCTAAAAACTGGGAAAACTTAGTGACTCGAGTATAAGCCGAGGTGAAAAATGCAGCAGCCACTGGTAAATTTCAAAAATAAAAATATATACCC
>CAUYPK010013806.1:0-14520 GCA_963574355.1 Loris lydekkerianus
TTGCTGGAATGAGACATTCCTTGGGATAGGGCTTAGTCCTTGGTGCTCTCCTTTTCAATGACTGTAATCATTCCCCAGATGTTAATTATGCCTATTTGGATGTGTAATGGTCATATTAAACTTACCATATCCCAAAACAAAAAAAAAAAATAAATAAATAAATCATGGCCGCCATGATGGGGAAAATAGACAAGCATATCCACCAGGTTCTCAGCCCTGGCCAGTGGGCAGTCTGTGCAATATCCTGCTGGAGATGTTCAGGCTCTTTCTAGGTAGACTTAGGTGACTTTTCAAAGAGTTTCCAGGTCCTGCTCAGCTAAGTTAATAATGCTCATGAGCCACAGGGATGCCATTGTCAATTTTCCTTTCTGTATTTTATCCTTTACTTTCAACCTTAGAACTAATCCTCATGGAGCTAATATGCACACCTACAATGACATTTGAGGTATGATGAACCCTTCACTAGCAAAGCGACTATGCAGCCTTAAAGAAAGATGGAGACTTTACCTCTTTCATGTTTACATGGATGGAGCTGGAACATATTCTTCTTAGCAAAGTATCTCGAGAATGGAAGAAAAAGTATCCAATGTACCAGCCCTACTATGAAGCTAATTTACAGCTTTCATATGAAGGCTATAACCCAACTATAGCACAAGAATATGGGGAAAGGGCCAAGGGAGGGGAAGGAAGGGGGGAGGTTGGGGGGAGGGAGGGTAATGGGTGGAGCCACACCTATGGTGCATCTTAGAATGGGTACAGGTGAAACTTACTAAATGCAGAATACAAATGTCTACATACAATAACTAAGAAAATCCCATGAAGGCTACATTGAGCAGTTTGATGAGAATATTACAGATTGTATCTGAAACCAGCATATTGTATCCTTTGATTGCACTAATGTACACAGCTATGATTTAACAATAATTTAAAAAAAGAAAATAAATAAAAATTAAAAAAAAAAGAAAATTTTTTGCTTCCTAAAGGAACTCACAGATGATTTACGTTTCGGTGTATTTCTTTTTGTTTGGTTGTTTGCATACATGAAGAAAAAAGTAAAGAGTTCCCTTTAGCTCATAGGCATGGTACATTAAGAAATATAGAAGTATTTCCTTGGTTCTCAGGGATAATATTTGGAGAAATTTGGACAGTAGAAGAACCAAAGCATGATTATTCTATTAAAAAACCTACAATGATTGTTATAAAGAATAACTAAAATAACTCTTCTAGTTATTTTGAAATATGAAATAAGTTATTAACTATGGTCAGCCTATTATACTACTGAATGTTAGATATTATTCTTAACATAAAGAAATAAGTGCTTGATGTCATGGGTATCCCAGTTACCCTGAGTTGATCATTACTACTCAGTTTTTATGCTCATATCATAATTTCACATATATTTCATAAATATATACAACTATTATGTATCAACAAAAATTAAAAATAAAAAAATTACTTCTAGGAGGCTGAGCTGGAGAATCACTTGAAGTCAAAAGTCTAAGACCAGTTTGGGCAAGATAGGAAAATTTCACTTCCAACAAATGTTTTAAAAATTAGCCAGGTGTGGAGGTGTTCACGTGTAGTGCCAGCTATTCAGGATGATCGTTATAGCCCACACATTTGAGGCCACAGTGAACTATAAATGTGTCACTGCATTTCAGCATGGGCTACAGAGTTGAGACTTCCATCTCAAAGAAACTAAATAAATTAAATAAAAAATTTAAAAACCTACAATGAATTCATTTTATGTAAGCATAATACAAGGGAAAATATTTTCTCTGTTTCATTTTTCACTTTTGAATCTTTGCCACATTTCTTCCAAAATTGATTTAGGACAACTTGTAAAATGATCCAAAGGACATGAAACATATCTTAAGTTGAGTTCCCTAGAAATTGATTCTGAGAAGCATAGTCATATGAAATTGATATATTAGAAAGTGCTTTCAAGAGATAATTAGTAGGAAAGAAAGGAATTAGGACTTGGAAAAAAATAGGCCAAATAAGAGTATAACATCAAGCAAAGTCTATAAACATGTATAGTTCTCTGTTCAATGTGTATTCAAACTAATTTTGATTCTCTTTCCTAATGGGAATTAAAAAGAGGAGACATTTATAGATAAATCTGCATATGTGCATCATTACTCAAATGTTGAGATACACAAAATGCAAGAAACTAAAATCTACATGGATGGAAACAAATGAAGCCCTCCCAGCAACCCCATACGCCGAGCAAGTTGAAACTTGCATGGGTGAATAAGAAAGGACACTGTCAACTGTTTCTTGAAAGTGAAATAATGGATAATAACACCATCTGTCTCAAAACTTTCATAGTGACCCATGGACTAAGTTCCAGAAGTCATGTTGATCTGTCTATAATGAAACTGTAATGTGAGTAAATGTCCGAAGAATGTTTTTGGGAAAGATAGGAGGAGTAAGTACCTTGTACATTTGCTATCATGGTACAGTGGTCTTCCTCATGTACATTTACACTCGCCTATAATGTATGGGTTCTATGTCTTGGAATTGTATAGGAAGTAGTGCCCTATGTTTGTATTACAGTAATCTGGGATCCCTTTTCTTTAAAAGTTAAATACTATCGCTTAGCCTCTGCTATTCAGAAATCTTAAGATGCTCATTATTGCTAGGAAGCCCAGTTTCATAAATGCAACCTCCATCATTAACTCTAATGTGTAAGACAGCGCACACTGATCTTTACAATGCTAGTGCCCCACCCCCCATCAAAGTATTCCTTATAACCTTTGTGAAGGTAGTGTCTTCTGAGTCCTATTAGAGAAAAAAGATAACTTGGGGAGGAGATGGAGTTTATTAGGTCTTTTATAATTGATTCTTCTAGAATACCTACCTTAGGTCATCATTATATTTCTGAAAACACTTAGATAAAGCACTTGTGGCACCACTACTTCACTTAATATAAGCCTCCTTTTTCCAGGTTTTGGAGTCTAATAGCAAATATGGCCACATCAATACTCTCAATCATGGGCTTGGTGGTTAGAGTTGCAGAACTACAAAAAAGGCTAAATCTATAGCATTAGCAAGTCTCCTATGCTAAAGTCACAGCCCAGATAGAGAAGTTAGAGCTCTGACGCTTGACATGGAATGAATCTGGGTAGATTCACTAAAAAACATTGCACCCACTTAGTTGGCTAGAATAAACAGCTGCAGGCTAGCATTGCTCCTAGCCTGAGAATCATATGGGAAGCTCAGTTGTGGCAGATACCTTGCAAGCTGATAATTTCCTTTTTCAAGATCTGCAATCTGTCCCTCTTGGTTACTAACGCAATAGGTAGGTCAAGTTTCAGCAAGACTGTCCAAAAAAAAAAAAAAAAAATAGCCTCAGTAAAGGAATAAAGGAACTACTGATTGAAAGTAATATAAGACCTAATTAATAGGGTAGAATGCTTGAAATGTACCTTAACAGCGTTTCACTTGTACAGAAGTAGGGAAATAGGGAAGTGGACAAAAATGGTTGTACTGTCAAACAAAGTCCCATTAAAGTTACCTGTGGCTCAGTTTGAGAGAGGAGCTGTGGAAAGAGTATAAATTGCACCTCCTCATTGCCTGTCCAAACTCCCATGCCCCTCAGGTGGCGTGATTTGATTAAAAGCTCCAGGAATATTTAAATTTCCAGACAAATTTGACTCACCTGTGGGCAAATGTAAAGTGATTTCTAGCTGCCTGTCAAATATTGACATTGGCTTTCATAATGAAAGTATAATGTGCGCTGTGCATTGTAAAACAGTATAGGGTCTATGTGCAGAGCACTGACAGCATTTACCACGGAACCCTTTTCATGATGCTTCTTGGGTCATGTGGAAAATTATTCCTGCATCAGAATGAGGTAAATTTTCATTACATGTTGCCAGCGATGATCATGGGAATAATAAGTACACTGTTGATCAGTTCATAAGTGACAGTTTTAATCTATTTTCAACAGAATGTATACTTTTCAAGTAGTTTTGATGAGTTTATATTAAAATTAAGCCATTTATGATTTAGAATGTGTCAGTGGTGATTAGCCCAAACAGCTGGGTCTTGGTACATAAGCTGTGGCCTTGAAGTTCTATTTGAAGGTTTAACTACAACTCTGGCCTCCTTATTTCCTTGCAGTGCCCATTTATTAACTGACTGTCTCAGAAAACTGGATAAGAGATGAGGGTAAGCAAAGCCAGGTGGATGTTTCTTCAGGAAAAAGAAAAAAGTAAATAAAGGAATCAAATTGGAAGAAATTATGGCCTAGTGAATAAAAAATTTTCCTGTTAAATATTGAACAAAAAGTACATTTAAAAGAAAATAAAAATGTCCTTTCAATGGGAAATAAAACTTTTATAAATTTTCTAAAATACCTAATCCCTATTATTTTAATAGATTCTTTTAATTGACATAAACTTTCTAAAATTTCATTATGGATGCATTTTATTTCATTTTCCAACTGTAAACTTCATTTCAATTCATTTATTTTAGTTATAAAAGTAACTTAAACATGTGAAGGGGAAAGTACTGGAGAAAAAATATGAATAGAATAAGAAGTTGTGGTAAACAGAAAAATTGCTAAATCTATAGAAAAAATAAAATTCTCTAGTTATTATATAAATAAGCATAGTTAATTTAAAATAACAAACAGATTATTAAAGACTTGATTATTGTAAAGCAATTGTGCATGCCTCTTCCCTTTGGCCACTTATTTTGACCAGTGTAAAGAGGGTACAAGTAAAACTTTCACTATTTCTGAACCAAGGCCTTAGGGGAGATGCATTTTTCCATTTACTCTCCTGCGCTCCTGCCACTTGCTATTAGAAGAATGGGTACCAGGTAGCTTCTGGTCCCAATGAATGAAGAGACACACAGAACAGACCATAATATCTCTCAACAAGCCCCACTGGACCTTATGCTGAAACAAATCTGCACACCTGACACACAGATGCACAAAAAATAAAAATTGAATACCAATTGTGCCAAGCCATTAATATTTGGGATGGTTTGTTATCACAATAGCAAACTAATATACAAACTATTCCCTTAAATCTGAATAGTCTCCCTTTTAAATACTACTGCATATTCTGATACTATGAAAAGATGTTAGATGTTAAGTCTTTCCAGAAGAGGCTTTGGCCTCTTAAGGGCAAATCTGCTATATTCAGAAAAATTGGGATATCAATGGAAATAATCCATTGTTTTTCATTTCTGCCTTGTAAGCATCCAAATCATCAGCTGGCTGAATAATATTCTACATCCCAGGGCCTTGAATGAAATGCTGGAGAAGATAACTTCTAAAATTTCTTCAATTGCAATGTTGTAATATCATCTATTATAATCTCTGTGAAAACCTGCCACCTGACTGTGTGACCAACATAAAGGCTAAGTCCCGAGGCAGGATGCTGACTACAAGAGCCCCAATCCTCTTACTACCTATTCTATTACTTCAATTTCACTTTAGCAAGACAGAGGTGTACACATATCAACTACAGTGGTGATTGCCCTTTGAAGGTGTCAGGATTATAATTCAGCAGAATAATAATCAAGTTGACAAGAATGAGCAAGTTGCTATTCTATATAAATATGAAGAGATATACGCATAAGCTGTGAAAATTGGTTCTGCTGTCATCTGTGGAAAAAAATTACATTAAGGATGGGTGGTACGCAACATGGCAGTCCAATTACAGAATTTCTGGTGTACTTTCTACTCCTCTGCGGAGTAGAGCTTAGTCAACTAATGTTTGCATCTCACTGTGAAAATGTACCTGAGGGCCAAGGGAGTTTGGGCAGGAAATGAAGGTGAAATTTACACTCTTTCCACAGCTCCTCTCTCAAACTGAGCCACAGGTAACTTTAATGGGACTAAATATTTGGGTCTAACTGTGAAAACGTACTACAGGTGGTTGCTCAGGAATACTCTCCACTGTCATCATCACCATTACATTTCCCTGTAATTTTCTTCCACTACTAGAGTGTGACTTGAAGGTTGACTAAAAGCCACTTTCTCAAACTGTCACGCTAGATAGCTTATGAAATTGCTCAAATGTGATCATTAGTACATTTTTTCAATTTTTTTTTTTTTTATAAATCATCTCTGGAAGAATGACATATGTGTCAATTTGCAATTTTTGGTTCACATGTGTTCATATTCTTAAAGCAGCATATTAGTAAAAGTTTCTTTTATCTTGTCTCTCAAAATATAATTGTGCCCTAGGCTTACTACATAAAATCAAATTATTTTAGCTTCCCTTAATTAATCTATATTAACTCCTCTTTTCTGGTTTGTATTCCATCACTGTTCACATCTAACCATCTCCCTATATTTATTTATTCTTGATTTAAGTAAGTCATAGTTATGGGAATTATAATTTCTACATATTTTTTTTTTGTATATAAAAGTTTGCTCTAATAATGTACTTTCACTCTAGCATGTTAGGTGGTGTTAATTGCTATTGCAGAAATTAAAGCCATAAAGAGAAAAAGAAAGTGATGGGTGGCAAATTTAATTAGAGCAATAAGGGGGAATCTTGGAGTAAATGGTATTTGAATACAAATTTGAGACTTGCAAAAGAGTGAGCCATATGTTTATTTTGGAGAACATTCTAGGCAGAATTAGTGAAAATTGGAAAGGCTTTGAGGCAAGAAGCAGCCTTCTGTGTTTACAGTTTGAGACACATAGGGTGAGAACAGGACAGAATATTAGGAGTTAAGGTCAGACAGCTGACCCAGCCAGACAATGGAGACCCTTGAAGGACACTGTAAAGAATTAGCTTTTGCTCCCAAATATGAGGGGAAACCTTGGAGGGTTTTAAACTGAGGAATAAAATAATCTCACTAAAGTTATAACAAGGTCATTCTGGCCACCGCCCTGGTAACCAACCTACAAGGGAGTGAACAGATGGCAGAGAAGTTAGGAGGCTATTGCTGTAAACTAATCCAAGTGAGAGATAATGACGATTTAAAGATCAGAGTGAGGACTGGTCATATTCTGCATAGATTTTAAAGCAAATCCCAACAAGTTTTCTCTTATATTGGATATGACTTGTGAAAAGGGAAAGGACTAAAAGACTATAATGTGGCCTAAACAACAAGAATTTCCATTAACTAGGATGAGAAACAATGAGTCCAACAGGCATGAAGGGAGCTATCTAGGACTTAGTTTTGAATATGTTAACATTTGAGATACCTCCAGATTAAAGTGTAGAATAACAAATTAGAATTAAATCTAAATTGAGCATAGAAATCCAGGCCACAGCTACTAAAATGACATTAAAAGTCACAAACTGGATGGGGATCACCAAAAGAATGAGTGTATAGATGAAAAATAGTATTGATCTAAAGCAAAACCTGGTGAAAGTTTAATAAGATGAGAAATGATTAATCACTGCTAGATTTAACACATGGAAGTCATTGAGTGAAGAGGAGACAAATATAAATAGATAACATGAGTTATAGAAAAAGTAGAGGTGTTTTTGGTTTCTCTGTAAGATGGAGAAAATAATATATTTGCATACAAAGTTAGGATTATTCATCACAGAGGTAAAAATCAATGATGCAGGAGAGAAAGGAAGGAATTAAAGGAACAATATCTTGAAGAACGGAGAAGAAATGCAATGTTGTAAATAAGTGAAGGGCATTTAATTCATAGTAATGAGAAAGACAGCAGAGTTTATGATATAAGATTTGGGTAGTAAGGTAGATGCAGTCATTTTTTTATACCATGTGGAAGTTCTCTTCTATATTTTCTCAATTTAAAAGTAAATATTTCTATACATGCATGCACTAGTGGAATTTGAGACTTAGGCATGAGTAGGGTATATGCAATAAGTGAGGAGGGAAAATGAATTATCTAGGGAGACATATAGTCTAATGCTGGGTAGTACTCACAGCCCACTTAGGGTGAAGGCTCGCAGAGTTAGAGTGAGATAGTTGGAATGGCTGTGGGCTCTTCCTATCTAAACTGAGCCACTAGATTTAGGGACGGAGTACAAGGAGAATTTTAGGTGATAGCATTTTGGTTTTGCTGAGAAAGTACAAGGAAACAAGAAGTCTGGAAAAGTGTGATCATAATAATTAACCGTGAAATTTAAGCTGGGGTAGTAGGGGAAGAAGGATGTCAAGGACTAGGGGGAGGTGAGGATAATGACAACAAGGCCAGGCCTAGTGAAGGAGAAGGACTGATGTTGTGAGATTACAAGAGAGTAGATAAAACATTTGCAGGTGATAGAAGAAAGGGGAAAGCTGGAAATCAAAATTATGAAGAGCCTATAATTACTTGGAATTGTGATATTTAAGGGGTGAGCAAGGAGTTAAGTGGCTGAGTGAAGAATTCTTACTGGAGTAGAGAAGGTTGAGGGAATGAGAGGCTGGCATACTGCAATTGTCACCCATTACATGACAATTAATTAAGTGATTAATATTCTTATTAATCACTAAGGATTACATAGCACTATGACAGAAGAGAGTGACCATGACCAGAAGCACAGGAATGAGGGAAGTAACTCAGGACTCAGGATATTGAAGAGATGGAGGAAATCTTCCTCAAGGTGATATATGAAGGCAAATGAGCATTAGAGTTCCCATAGAGAAGGAACTGATGGAGGGAATCTTGGTTTGTTTATATTTATATTCACCATATATAAAAAAAAAAAAAAAAAAAAAAAAACCCTCACAAAATCAGCATGTGGATACTGCTGGTGGTATCAGGTTGGATACCTCTGGTAGACCTATCAAGTGAAAACATTAACACTGATGAAGGTTTTACTGAGACTGATTTAGTAATAGAAGATGTTTCATTCCAAGAATGAAAAATTATGTAACCGGTATTTCTGCTTGCATAATGTGAACAGAGAAACATTAGACATTTTTTGTACACATTTCATGCAATACATCATAACTAGTATAATTGATAATTATGAAAGGAAGCTATATAATAAAATCATAATTATTTTTAAATTATGTATTTTATACACTCACTATAAACCCTGTGTATAAGTATAGATGTCACTTGTGTGTGGAAATACAGCCCACAGTAAAAATTGCTCTCTCTGGATGGGAAAATTATAAATGATTTTTAATCTTTCTCTTTTTTTGAGGAAAGGGGAAGAGAAATTGAGTTACTACAATGAATATATTTTTACTCTTAAAATCATAAAGGTTTCAAAATTAATTTTCAAATAAAAACTGTAATTGATTACAGAGAAAATATTTGTTCTTAGGTATCTACTTCTGTAAGAAATGACATAGTTTAGAGTTAACTGATTAGATTTGTAATGTTGTGTTTGTGAGGACAAGATATAGCTGGCGTGATCACTAGGAAATTATATAATCTGTTCGTTTGCATATGGGTGTTTTTAGTAATGAATGCGAGGAAATTTTAAATTACTTTATGAATACATTGTTTCTGGGATATGAGAGAAGCTATACAAGTTAAGGAAAATAAGAATAAATTGACACTTAAAAATTGCATAACCTACTATTCTGTCACAGTAGGTAGATACAATTTGTAAGATGAACAGCAAGGGAAAGGGACGGTCTGCTGGAATACTAAGATTTTCCTTTCCGTTTTATCTTTTTCACAGTCTCTTTAAATATTAATGCACCTAAAGAGCATGTCCAATGAAAGAACAGTTAGGCTAAGGTCAGATTTTAATCAATAAGAGGATGGTAGAGCTAGGTCAGAGTTTCCAAGATGAATAAGATTTTATTATACAAAAGGTCCTTTCTCCATACAGGATATGAAAATTTCCTCTAGTTCTTCAGTGACATGAAAATTGTAACTATGCTGCTTAAAGAAGTGAACAAAAGACACTAAAGTTTAATTATACTGTTTTATTTTCCTTGCAGCTGTGCCCCATTAGCTACTGAGCAGTGGGAAAGTTCTTTGCAAACTCTGACCCTCCTACCAATACAGTCTTGGGCAAACTGGTAATTATAGTCAATTATAGGCCATGGAGTGGTGAAAAAGATACTTTTTTTTTCTCTTGCAGTGGTCTATGAATTAACTTTATAGTTGAACAACAACTCTTCAGTTTCTGAGTTTGAAGCTACTAAAACGTTAAAAATATGTGGTTGTCATTATTTTGAATATACTGCTGAGAACTGTGGTGTTTTGCAACTCAATGTCATCCCGAGGGGTTGATTTTTTTATGCGCAGGAATAGTTTCATGTGTTCTAGAGGGTCAAAAGCATGCAAAACGTTGAACATCAATGACAAAGATAATTATAAAAACAAATCAAACTTTGACATTTTTATTGCAGTTACTGTATTAATACATTCAACTCTCATACCAATCTTATAAATGAGGTACTAATATTTATCCTCTTTTATACCTAAGGAAATTGAAGCACAAAGAAAAGAGTATTTCCTGAAAGTTACACAGAAAGTGCTGGCTTCAGGATTGTACTCAAGTCCTGTAGCCTTAAGGTCATCCTCCTAACGAACATGCTATATCGCCTTATTGCCTCTTGGGATCTTTATGGAACTATAAAACATTCATGGGAAAAGGGCCATAGTCAAAAGGAGTATAAACAGGGAGAGATAACACTTACTACACCACTGAACAGCCCATGGGGATCAATAATTTCTTATTGACTGCCTCTTCTCTCATTTAGCTTGGAAAAGAATGCTGCTTTCCATGGAGAATGTTGTGATTTATTAGATTCTTATCACACACCCACTGCAATGTGATAGGGAAAAGGTAAATGGCTTACTCTATGGTTTAGTTTTAAGTGCCTAAAGATTTTATCTTCCAGGGTTATCTCTGGCAATCGCAGCACTAAGTAAATGGTGGGGTTCGGAGTGAAGTATGTGGGAAAGAGACCTAGACATATGCTTTTGGCCACATCCCCCAATTTTCTAGGATCACGGTAGCTTGTATTTCACCAGAGGAAGGAAAGATAACAGTTAAGGAAGGAAGCTTAGGATATATGCCAAGCTAACAAAAGCACATAGCCCTTCTACACAGGACCTGCCTCATAATTTAGGAAACCAAGTACAAAATGAAAATGGGAGGACAGTTGTTCAAAAGTTATTAAGGATTTCAAGTCAGTGAGAGCAGAGTGTTACAGTAAGTGCTGGGCCCTTTGGAACATGGGGCCTTGGACAGGCTGCACGTGCATGAAACTGGCCTGGCTCCCCTCCCACATCAATGTAAGCTGCCTCCACTCTAGGACTGTCAGACAAGCCTCACTCCCTCATCTTGAATATGACTTTTCCTGAGGTCTTGTTTCTTCCTCCATTCTAATAACACAAGGTACACTCTTTTCCCTTAGAATTTGATACTTCTAAGGGTTGAGATCACAGAAATGTTCTCCGCCCCATCCAAGTCTCCTGTACATCATGCTAGACTTTGATTCTTCTTGTTGGGGTTCCCAGGGGGTACAGGCCAGCATCCCATAACTTCCCTACTCCCAGATCCAGCCTGTAGAGGAGGTGCTGAAAGAGAGAATAATCCAACACCCAGCTGACTCGCCTTCTCACTTTTTTCTATGGATTCATAAAAATGTGTTTTCTAAATATGGTATAGAAAATTTGTCCTCATTATTCCTTCATCACGGAATACTGAAGTATTGAGTTCGCTCTATCAGTGATCTTTTATTCTTCCATTTTGTCAGAAACTAGAAAGAAATGTTGTAAAGGTCAATTATAGGAAATGCATTTTAAAAGGCAGAAAATTGTATGGTAGTTTAATCTATCTTCATTTTAATGTCTTCTCTGTTTTGCTGGAAAAAGAGAGCTTGCCTAAGTTTTCTTTCTTGGGGCTATTTCATAGTCATCTTTTTTTCCTTTTTCTTTTTCTTTTTGACAGCACTTCTGTAAAAAGTTGATATTTTATTAGCTTTTAGGCCTCCAGTCATCATGCACTGTCAGAATCCATTGGGGGATGTTGAACTTTTACTCTAGTGTTGTCTCTCTCTCCTGAAGCCTTATCACTATCATGCCTTTGAAAGCCTGTCCCTGTCTTAATATCTGAAGGTTAGTCTCTGATAGAACCTTTTAATCACACCAGCAAAGAACTCAACCAGTAGTATAATGATTCCAGTCTCACATTTAGGGGTTTAATTAGCTTGGTTAGATATACAGCAGAGAAACGTCAGCCATCAAAGAAAATTCATTGATAATTATTTAAATTCTACGCTCATATTTAAATAATTAAATTTGCTGCTAATAGAATACTTTCAACAAATCTGCCTTGATTATTTGTAAGACTGTATATCAAGAAAACAGATACATATTTATGTATATTGATGTATCATAGTACAGCCATTTCATTGCAGCTCTGCACCTGATTACCACTGGGGAACTAAGCATCAATAGCAGGTTATGTAGTTTCCTTAGTACATGAGTGCCTCTTAGATCAGAAAATGCATTGAAAAATCCCACTAAGATCACTCTCTCAGAAATATTATTGTGTGCTTCATGCAGAATTTAAAATTTATTTAAATTAAACATTAAATTAATAACAAAATAAACATTCATGTTATTACCCTGAGGGCAGTGCTAGTCTTTGAGGCCTATTAGAAGGGGAACACGCCAAACTGGAAAGATATAAAGGAAAGCTTATTTTCTTTGTTGGCCTCCATCTAATTACAGTAAAATAAACTTGGTGCCTTTGCCAGCTTTAACTCTCATGGAAGAGTAAGCAATCCAAACTCCAATCCCTTGATGTGGTCACACATCTATTGCCAAGTTCCTTTTTAAAGTTCCCCAAACAAACATGTACGCCAATTAAGCAATATAAATAAGGGAGAAACTTACTGAACCCTCATGTTATTTTCTCATTAATTCTAGGAAATGACTCTGGGACTTCTTCCCATTATTATCCAGAAGATTAAATGGCATCTTCCCCCAAATGACTCAGGTACAAGTGCCAGGTTTACTTTCATCTTGGACTCTATATCCTTTGAATGAGACCAGCCCAAACAGTGCCCTTTGAGGCAGAAGATGCCTTTCTTCCTAATGTCATCCATTAGAGAAAGGTTTGAGGAAAGGTCAGCTTTATCCCAGTGGAAAGAAAATGCTGGCATTCACATAAAGCCACTTCTTGCTTCTTAGAAGTATCTTCGTTTCAAGATTTGCTGCAATAATTTTCCATCAAATAGATTTGAAATACCAAATAATAGGGTAGGGGTTATATTCACATTCAAAAGGCATGAATTAAAGTGTATTTCACTTAAAATGATCTAGTTTTGAAGTACAAAGGAGGAAATTATTAGACAGACTGGAGAAGAATACCTCCCACTCGTGGAGTCTTTTCAGTTCAGACTCGAGATGGAAATAGCCCACTTAACATGTTAATTGAAGAGTACAATGAAAGAAGTGGTCACCAACACATGGCCCAGAATAAGATAGTATGAAGCAATAACTAAGAGCCAAGAGAACCCACGTACCTCTAGGGTTATAAGAATAAGAACTGAACAACAGCTGTAGCCATAAGAAGGAGGCCTCATGATAGGAGCTCTGAATGCAGTTGGGAAGAAACAGAATCACTGTCAAACCATAACCAGTGGACAGGGAGTGGCAGAATAAGCACTCAAATGGTCTTTCTTCTCTCCTAGGACCTTCTCGTGGGAAACTTCCATTCACTAAAACAAGTGAGAAGAAAGCATGGAAAGTAATTTTGGAGATGAGGTATAGAAGTTAGAAAATTGATCCATGACAACCTGCAGTAAAACCAGCACACACATTATGATTTATTTTCTTTGAAATTGGACCTTATTTTTCAATACACATACTCTTTGTTCAGCATCCTTGAAACCTTTTGAGTGGAATTCTAGAAAAAGAGGTTTGCCAAGATGAGCATAGTTGGAAGAAATTTTTTTATAGAAAAAGACATTAAAGTTTAAGCTGTTCCCTTTATTTAAAGAAAATCATTCTGTTAATAATTGCATTGTTTTCTTTCCCCTTCACATTGCTGATACTGACATGTCCTTTGGTAATTGTAAACAAGAGACTGCCATTTTGATTTAAGCCCTCTGGCATATTAATTATATATTTTTACTCTTTACTCATTGACAGATGTTGGCCCCATACCAATGAACCAGCCTAGAACTTTTGCTCACTTTATAATTCCTTGCTATAGTAATTATAAAAGAGATAAAATCAACTGATATTTAGCTTTATGTTCTTAGGTTTTACAGCAATGAAAATAGGAAAAAACTGCACATGTTCCTATGTAGGAAATTCGTAACTAATAGGACAGACACTAACTCCTCTCAGATATTTCAAAAGGAGCACCCCATCTTTATTTATTTTTGCTAAGTTTAAGGGCCTATAATTGTGTTGTTGGAAATGGAAATGTAATATATCATTCCTATTCTCAAGTTAAGAATCTAACTATTATTCTTCACTGCCCTCCATAGCACCAATGACGGGTAAGATTCCCAAAGCGGGGACAACCTAAGACAGGATATGAAGAGGCTGCATGGTGGATTACATTCATAGTACCCAAAGACGGGTAAGATCACTCTGCATTCAGTCAACCTAAGACAGGGACCAAACCATTGATGTTTGTATCCCCATGA
>CAUYPK010013808.1:0-19638 GCA_963574355.1 Loris lydekkerianus
CAATTACTCCTTTCTTAGACCCCACCATGCTAGGAGCACCATCAGTTGTCACACTGGCTAGTTTTGCCCAGTCCAGCTCCAACTATTCATGGTTTGGCAAACCTTTTCATAAATATCCTCTCCTGTAGTTGTTCCTTTGATGCTTTGCAGTGCAGCAAGCTCTTCTGTGACTTCGAAATAGTCATTCATACCACGAATAAAAATTAGAAGTTGTGCAGAATCACAAACATCATTACTTTCATCAAGTGCCAAGGAAAAATAGGAAAGGTTTTTTGTGGAGTATTGCAAATACTGATGCAAATTGTCTCTCTTTTCTTCCAATCCTTTGTGTAATTGAGGGCCCTGAAAGGCTCACTGTGCTAAATAAATTGGCCTTCTCTGGACACATCTCTTTGGCAACAGAAAGAAGGCATTCTTTAACAAATTCTCCCTCCACAAATGGTCTGCCAGTGCACGCTGTCTTGGCAACTTGAAAACTTGCTCACAGTCATGAAGTATTTAGCTGTTTCTGCTTCATAAAAGTATTTTGCTGAGTTGTCAATGTATATTTTAGTTTTAATGTTTTATCTTTTCTCACTTCTCTGACCAAACTATCATATTTATCTTTATGTTGAGTTTGATAATGGTGATGCAAATTGTATTCTTTGAACACATACACTATATTCTGGCATATCAAACACACAGCTCTTTCCTTGTACTGCATGAAAAAGTAATCATAAAAGTCCACTGTTTTTTGAATATCCTATACTACAAGTCAATTTTTCTCTTTCTTGATATCATTGTTTCCTAGGGATTCTAAATTGCTATTAGTAAAATATATATATATATATATATATTGCTCCAAAAACAATATACCAGCAATAACTTTGCCCACACAGAGACGTATAGACTGCAATGCCCATCAATGCAGTCTGATCAGTGTCCATCAATGCAGCCTTGCCAGTCATTTCAGCCTTGCCAGTGCCCATATGGTGTAACTCCACTTTTACCTCAGGCTCACACTGGTGTGGTGTGGGAACAGGCACGATTACAGAGCCGGCTCATCCACCACCTTTCCAGTTCACACTACCCTGTGCAAAGGACACTGCAATCTGTGAACTCGCACAGAAATCTGATCTCATGGGTGAGAAGACCCATGCGATCAGATTCCACTGCAGGAGAAAAGAAGGCATGTATGCCTTTTTTCTTCCTAATCTAATGCAATTTCAGCCATACAAGCATATGGCTGAACTCGCACTGCTCAGAGATCACAACAGTGTGAACCGGGGCTTACATAGCACACAACATAAAATATCATACACAACTGAATAGCAATCAGAGTATAAATGCACTTACTCGCAATTAAATTGGGTTTCCTACTCCTTGGCTATCTGAAGAGCCAGATTAAGTTCCCATAGGGCCTTAGGCAGCTTACCAGTTTGGGGCCCCCATGCAATAACACTGAGCACTAACCATTTGCATTAACACTGACAACTGACCATTTGCGATAACACTGACTGCTGACAATTTGCATTAATTCTGAGTGCTAACAATTTGCTTTAACACTGAGCACTTACAATTATCATAATCACTGAGTACTGACTATTTGCATTACCTCTGAGCTCTGACCATTTGCATTACCTCTGAGCACTGACAATTTGCATTAGCACTGAGTGCTATTTGCATTATCACTGTGATGCAACCCCCCTAGAAACTACCCCTGCTACCCTTATTTACTCTTCACCTTTGGGCCTGGTATCCTTAAAAAAGGTTAGAGGCAGTTAAATCAGGTCGAGGTCCAATATCACCGGCTCATTAACCAAGAATCTAACTATTATTCTTCACCGCACTCCATAGCACCAAGGACGGGTAAGACTCCCAAAGCTGGGACAATCTAAGACAGGATATGGAGAGGCTGCACGGTGGATTACATTCATAGTACCCAAAGACGGGTAAGATCACTCTGCATTCAGTCAACCTAAGACAGGGACCAAACCATTGATGTTTGTATCCCCATGCTGGGTAAGACTGAAACTGCAAGAGCAGGCAACCTAAGACAGGGGCCATGTTTTTCCACCATACAAAAAACAAAAGAGGGAATTGTTGGGCCCTGCCATGTGCCTGAGGCCTAGTGCAACTTCTGGAGCCTGACTAGAATTAGATCCATCAAGCTACTTCTGCATAGCAATGACTCAGCAAGGCCCGGCCTGAAACTGCCTCTGCCTAGATACAGCCAATGTGGTACCATGCCATTGGCCCAACCCTGTCACACACCTCATCCCCCGCCTTCTTTCCCCGCCCCTTCCTCACGCTCTATATAAGCAGCTGCTTGATGCAATAAAGTTGAGTTCCTGCTTTAAAAAAAAAAAAAAAAAAAAAAAGGCTTTCCTAACTTCAAAAAAAAGACCTCCTAACTTCAGAAAAAGGCCCCCCTTAACTGCAAAAAAAGGCCCTACTAACTGCAAAAAAAAAAAAAAAAAGACCTCCTAACTTCAAAAAAAAAAATCCTAACTTGTTTTTACCTCTGTCCTTAGGCAGCAGCAGGCTCTGCACAGGCAACCTGGTGACTCCTCCAATTACACCAGAGACTGACATGAGGAGTCGAGAGACAGAGAGAAGGAGGGGTGGGGAGAGACAGAGAGAAGGAGCAGAGTCCGAGAGTAGAAGGGGAATTGGAGCATGTGGGGCACATTCCACACATGAGCACTGTGGCCTGGACAGTGGGTTGCTAAGCAGGACAGCAATAACATCCAGCAGGGAGAGGCAGAGGGAAGGAACGGAGTCAGAGAGTTGGCACACATTCCACACATGTGCACTGCAGCCCGGGCGGGACTCGTTGGCTACTAAGCAGGATAGGCAGCTGTGGCAAAAACACTCAGCAGGCCGGATAAATGTCCTCAGCGGGCCTCATGTGGCCCGTGGGCCGTAGTTTGAGGACCCTGTTCTAGGTAGATACTTAGTAATGGAACGGTGAGATCAAATGGAATGTCATTTTTAGTTCTTTGAGGATTCTCCATACTTCTTTCCATAAGGTTCTATTAGTTTTCAATCCCACCAGCAGTGTAGAAGTATTCCCTTCTCTCCACATCCATACCAGCATCTGAAGTTTTGGGACTTTGTGATGTGAACTAATCTTACTGAAGGTGATATCTCAAAGTGGTTTTGATTTGCATTTCTCTGATGATTAAAGATGACAAGAATTTTTTCTTGTGTTTCTTGGCCATTTGTCTGTCATCTTCAGAGAAGTTTCTGTTCAAGCCTCTGGCCCACAAACAAATTGGGTTGTTTACTCTTTTCTTATTGATTAATTTGAGTTCTCTGTAGAGTCTGGTTATCAAACCTTTGTCAGATTTATAACACGCAAAAAATTTCTCACATCCTGAAGACTGTTTGTTTTCCTTAGCTATAGGGCTTAAGAAATTAAAAAAGTCATTTGAGTAGCTTCAAAATACAATAGTAGAGAGTTATGGAATCATTCCAAAAGATCAAACATCTGAATTATAGGGATTCCTGAAGGAGAAGAGAATGGTCCTAAAGATACAGATGCGACTTCAAGACATGGTAGAGAATTTCCCAAGCATTTCAAGAGGTACAGAAATTCAGATAGTAGATAGTTTCAGAACCCCAGCATGATTCAATCCAAATAAAGCATCTCTGAGACACATTGTAATTAACTTTGCCAAAGTTAATATGAAGGAGAATATCCTACCAGCAGCCATAAGAAAAGTATTACCTATGAAGGGAAAATCATCAGGATGACTGCAGATCTTTCAGCCAAAACTTTTTGAGCCAGAGGAGAATGGTCAATGATCTTCAACCTTCTAAAACAAAACAACTTTCAGCCCAAGATCCTGTGCCCAGTGAAACTGAGTTTCATTTGTGATGGAGAAATCGAACACCTTACTGACATCCACATGTTAAGGAAATTTGCCGTAACTAGACCAGCTCTCCTGGAAATACTCAGACCCATTTTTCGTAATGACCAGTATGATGGTCTACCAATGTAAACTCACCCAGAATTTAAGGAAAAATACCTAGCTTCCACCAAGTACCAAGTATTTTTAGGTTCCCTAACTGCAGTCATCCTAGGTTTCCATTTTATTTGAGGATCCTTCATAAACAATTCCTATAGTTGTTGAAGTTGTTCTTAGTTGTACAGAATTTAATGAGCTTCCTTCCCATCCAGTGTGCACTATAAATTTTTGCTGCAACTGCTCATCTTGCAGGAAATGGTGCCTCCATTTCTGTGGTACACAGCCTTCAATTCACTTTCTGTGCTGCTGGCAAGCTTTCTGATTTACCTACAAGGCTTAATGTAGTCTTTCACTTTTGTTTGTTTATTTCTGGAAGCCCCTCTTTATGGTATAGGAAAAGATTATATAGACAAACTCTTATTTTTTGTTAAGATTATCTTCCTGATTCTTTAACATAAAAAGGAACCTCCCTCACCAAACTCTATTTTAGAAACAAAGTCTAATTCCATGACATCCTCATAGTCAATCAAAAATCCCTTCTGACCACTAGAATGATTTTATGGTCATTGTAGTGTGGACAACACTTTACCTCATCCTGCCTCTTCACAGTATGGAAAACATATTTCCCAAATACACTTTGTTATATTTTTCAAACACCCACATTTCCAGCAGCAACTTAAAGGCCTTTTAAAGAAAACTTAACCCCTTGTCTATTTCTACATGCAACAACAACAAAACCATAAAGAATATTCCCTGGAAGGGGGCTAAAGATTTTGTTCTTTTTGCTATAAAACCTGAGAGGCATTTTTAATTGAAAACATTGGCCACCATTGTTATTTCCTACCTAAGTAGGGAGAAGCAAACTCCCAACCTTGCAGACCTGGGTCAGGGTTCTCAGATGGACTCCTCATACACCTATTCAATTCCTATTGCTTTTCTATCTGTGTCTAAAAATACAGTGAAGACCTGGTACATTTATTCAGGTTACTTATGGGAAGCAAAATTCTAGTATTGCCTCTAAAGTGACTCTTAAGACTATGTTCATTACTCAAATGTTGTCTAATTGCTCTACTTCCCTTTTTAGTTTTTGTGTAACAATAATCCTATAATTGTAGGATCCTTTTGGGGCATTCAAATATACCCAAGGGCAGAGCTGAGAGTAGAGTGAGGGAAGGAGAAAATGAGTAAGAGAGACGAGGCCTAAAGTTCTGGAGGCCCTCACCTCTTCCATCCTCTTCAAATCATCTTATTGCTGTAGATCAGGGAAGATCAACAGGATTTACACTTCCTGAACTTTCCCTACCCTACCTGATTTAGCTCCCATCATCAAGAAACCACCCCTGGTTCAGGTTAGTTGGGTGGCCTCCTGCTGGAGCTACCCACCCCTGGGGATTTGTCCCTGAGCAGCAGGAGTGGAGCCACAGATTTGCCTGTGGCCACTGACCACGCTAGAGAGCACAATCCTAGACTTGGTGTGCTCTACTTGAGAATCACCCATCATTACTTCTCCATATATGTTATTAGCGAGTTATTACAAGGATTAACTGTCCTAATTCAAAAAGATAGGATAGAAAGACAAACCAAAGAAAAAATAAAAGCCATACATGAGTTAGTATAGATAAAAAAGGCTATTGACTGACTTGATGATATACATTTGTTTTTATAATATGCGCTTTCTTCAAGGAGAAGAAAATGAACCATTCTGTCAAAACAACACAATGTATGAATTCACTTCATACACATGATGATGATAATGATAAATAAGATGATTATAATGGATAGTTAATTTTATTTAGGTGCTTTTTCTCAGAGGCAATGTACATTACCTGTGTCCACAAATAGAGAATATTTTTTCTCTCTTTATGTAATTCTAAGTTCATAAGTATATTCATTTATCTGTTTAAAGAAAAAAGCAAAGTTTGCATGAAACTACTTTAACTAATACTGATAGAAGACATGGTACTTCTAGTTCAAAAATAAAAGACTTTATTACTTATAGGACACCAAGCAGCATGAGTGTCAATTCCTCTTTTGCAAATCCCCTGGAAGTAATGTGGAGGAGCATCTAGGTGGACACTTGTACGTGTAGTAGATTGCTTTACAGAAAAAAAAAGATGGTCTTAGAGAACCTACCATTTTACAGTAAGAAGTGAGCAAGCCTACTCTTTTTCCAAGAAAGAAATATTACTTAATTTCTCAAACTTGTGAGATATGCAAAAATTCTTGGAATATCAAGAATTTAGTGCAGCCCTAAAAAATGGCTCAGGTAAAGAGCTTTAGCAGCCTAAATTCTTGATATTTCCAGAATTTTGCATATCTAACAAGCTTCTGGATGATTCCAGTGCTGCTAGTCCATGGCCTATATTTTGTATAGCAAAGAGCTAGGGTTCCAATTTAAAAAAATAAAATCCAAGGTCCCATTCTAGAATCCCAGTGAATCAGAATCTCCAGGCAGAGATCTAGGTTATGCCACCAAATACCCCAGATGATTTTTTTTAATGGGGAATAGCACAAAACACTAATCTAATCTTCCATATTAACCTGGATGGGGTTGAAACAGATTCTTCTTAGTAAAAGTATTACAAGAATTGAAAAGCAAATATACAATTGTACTCAAAACTAATATGAAGCCAGTAGATGAACTAATACATTTCCACACAAGAGAAAAACTCAATTCAATTCAAGTTGGGGGGATGGAGGAGGAAGTTAAATGGAGAAGGGAGGAAGGAGGGGGATTGGTGTGCTCCCACCTAATGGGCACAATGTAAGGATATACAGCACACTTCTTGGAGATAGGCCACAACTATAACAGGAACCTTACCTAACAAACATAAACATTGTAACCTAATTGTTTGTATCCTAATAGCAGTCTGATATGTTTAAAAAAAGAAAACACTAGTCTCGATAATAATTACAATCTTGAAAATTTGGATGTAAGTACAAATACTATGATCAAATATGACCTACCCATTAACTTATGTGCAGTTCTAGATACTTCATATAATTCATATATATTCATATAACTATCAATAACCTTTCAGCTGACAGCTTGTGAAGAATGGCAAAATATGTCACCCCCAAATTTGTCACTTTGTCGTAAGAATTCTTTCTTGCTGAAGGCAATGGAAAAGAAGCAGATATTTTAAAAAGCTCTCTGCCCTCCCCGTTTTCCTAGAATCAAGACATAAATTTATACTGTGTGTCCTTCCTCTCCTCTCTCCAGAGAGGACAGAAGTTAATCATTAGACACAACCCTAGACTCTTACCAGCCTAGAGACTGCACCAGAGGATGCTACAGTCACAAATCTTGCTAACACTAGCCCTTATATACCATTGGCTTCCCCATTGCCTTTCCACAATTTGCCGTCCCTAGCAGCTCTTAGTCCTTTCTGCTCCCTTGTCTCTAAAAATACATTGTTGGCGGCACCCATAGCTCAGTGAGCAGGGTGCGGGCCACATGCACTGAGGCTGGCAGGTTGGAGCAGGCCTGGGCCAACTAACAACAATGACAACTGCAACCAAAAAATAGCCAGATGTTGTGGTGAGCACTTGTAGTCCCAGCTACTTGGGAGGCTTAGGCAAGAGAATCGCTTAAGCCCAAGAGTTTGAGGTTGCTGTGAGCTGTGACACTATGGCACCTCTAACAAGGGTGACGTAGTGAGATTCTATCTCAAAAAAAAAAGAAAAAAAACCACATTGGTGTCTAAGTCCAAATTCTAACCACTTCTTTGAGTGACTCATTACTGAGTGCTCTCACATGTAGTGCCGTACATGTTAATGAACTTCTGTTTCACCTGTTTATCTGTCTTTTCTTAGTTAGATGTACAGGGTCCTAGTTGGAGAACCCAAGATGGGTATGGAGGGGAAAAAAAGATCATTTTTTTACCCCACACTTAAATGAGAAAAGTTAAGCTCCTTGTGTAGGGCCATTCTGAATGGGGGGCAGCATGGAGCCAGAACAGCTGAGAGCCAACCTTGAAGAAAATGTGTCCCCATCGGATTTGAGGAAGTCCTAAATAAAAACAGAAGCTAGATTCTAATACAAGCTAACTTAAAGGCAACTATTCAAAAAGATACTTATTATGGAAGTGGGAAGCAGGGGTGAATGGAACCTAGCAAATAAGCCGAACAAAAGCCAGAGGTGGCAGAGCAGACAGAGATGGGGGACCCAAGTTGTGGTCTAGTTAGCAAGTTCCCAGAAAAAGGAGGAAGACCTCAGACCAATGGCTTCCACTGAGGCTGCTTCTGTTATTGTTTTAAGTCTCAATATCTTATCTCTCTACAAAAAATAAGTTAAAAATCTACAATAAATGCTTAAGTGCACCAAGGCTAAATAAATTATGAAGCCAATACATGTCTTTAATATAAATCAGTATTTCAAAATTAACTTTTATAGATTTTTTTAGAGAGTTTGGATTCTTACAATGCATTATCACAGTCCTAATATTTAAAGGAGCAGCAGTTTTAAAACAAACAAAAACAAAAGAACAGCATGTTTTTAACAAAAGAAAAAGAAAAAATTAAACTATATTTTTAATATTCTTATAATATTTTTACCATGGTTCCCTAATGTCTCATCCTTTGTTCATCAGTGTCAGTGAGTTAAAAAAAAAAAAAAAAAAAAAGCAAGCCTTTAATTTAACAAGAAGCTGAAACAAATTTAAGGTGCTTTAAAGTCAGGGGATAGAAACCAGAACATGCATCTAGACATCACTGATGAGCTTCAATATTAAATATATATTAAACATGCTGTGTTCTCAAAAGGACTCATTTTTATCCTTGACACTACCAATTATTATTAAAGTAGATAGGAAAAGATGAGTCTCAGAAGATGACTAAATAATAATAAAGCAGAGATATCAGTTGAAACGTGTACTTCGCAGTCTGTAATTTTAGCAAATGGCTGACATACAAAAGTATGAAAGAAAATTTTTGCCTTTGCAGGATCTAGATGGAGATTCATTACTCACACACAGTGTTTCTACTGTGTTTGAGAAAGCTTCATAATCAACTGCCTTCTAATCGTCATTATTTCCACCTTCCCCTCCTCTCTCCACATTTCTTTCCTCAAAGGTCTTATTTACTGGCTCGGCGCCCGTAGCACAGTGGTTATGGCACCAGCAGGTTCAAACCCAGCCTGGGCCAACTAAACAACTGCAACAACAACAACAACAACAACAAAACGGTCAGGCATTGTGGTGGGTGCCTGTGGTCCCAGCTACTTGGGAGGTTGAGGCAGGAGAATCGCTTAGGCCCAAGAGTTTAAGGTTGCTGTGAGCTGTGATGCCACAGCACTGTACCAAGGGCAACATGGTGAGACTGTCTCAAAAAAAAAAAAAAAAAAAAAAAAGTCTTTTCGCTTCCTCCTTTAACTGTCATTTCCATCCAGATAACTCTAAATCTACATCTTTGTCCTAAGCCACATTTTGGAGCTTCAGACTCACATTCTCAGAGGTTTCTTGTCTATTATTCCCTAAATCATCTACTTGAACCATATGTTCAGCATATCCTAAACCTCCTTGACAACTTTCTCCCCCAGAGGAGATACATTTCTGGATTGCAGGCAATGGGCGCAGCATGTTTTCATACCTTCACGTTCATAATAGCTGAGTCATTTCCAGCTCTTCTTTTTTCTCCCTTCTTAAATCGTCTAGTTTTATAGATCCTGTCTCCAAAACACGTATTTCTTGCATCCCCTCTTTCCCGTGGTCCTCACTTCTTCTATAATAGAAGGGGGAGGAGGGGAGAGACTGTCTGTCCACCCTGGGCACTGCTACCCAATTATTCCACCTTATCCATTGCTCTCTAAAATCAAGGGATCTTCACAGCCCATCAAATAAACATTTTCATCCTGATATTCAAACGCTTTCAAAATATATAAGGCCCCCTGGCACACATTTGCAACCTTATTTCTTGCTACTTTCACTCAACTCCCACATGTTCTAGTCAGATTTGATTGCTCCTCCATAGAGGATATGTACTTTCATCTTTCTGGAGCTTTCTTTCCTTCCCAACACTTAAAAGGCAGTTCTACATGGTGCCAAGAGGGATTGTGAACTATGGAGTCATGGGCTTTGCATTCAATCCACCACTCATCAGCTGTGTAATTATGAGAAAATTACTAAATTTCTCCAATCTTGTTCATAATCTGTAAAATGTGCATGATTCCTACCTCACAGTTACAATGTGAGCTTTAAATGAGATAATCTAACAAAGGAACTCAGTACACTGAACTATTTACCTCCAATGAATAACAGGGTGCAAGAAGAAGATCTTGGGTCTATGAGGACAATCACTTAATTAGGAAAATAAGAATGGAGGCTGCAGAATAGAAAGAGCCATATTCAACTACAGGAAACAAGATTCTCACAGAATTCTCACAGAATTCATTTCAAGTTATGGGAACATCAAACTGGGTCTGACTGTAAGGTAGAATCCTTCAGGCTGTTTGCTACCACTCTCTCTCCATTTTTCCTATATATTGCTATTAACCCAGATTTCACATGGATAAAAGTGAATATGGTACCATCAAAGGTCATTCATTGCATTCATCTCAGGCTCCAAACCCTGGTCAAGATGGCTTTGATACGGCCATTTTTATCTCATCTGCTAGAATTTATTTGTATCCATTCTTTATATACTCAAAAAGCTTGGAAGTTCTCTCTTTTTCAGTATCCTTGAAGGAAAATATTCCTGTACCTTTGCTTTTTAATCTAGAGGTTATCATGTTTTAATCTACACAATCAATGCCATTTCAAGTAGTTTCAATCAATAGCTATAGGGATATAAACCACTAAGAGAACAACACGTGTGGAAAAACTTTTAAAGTTTGTTTTGTAATTATTTTACTTTGGGAGAGGAGAGTAGGAAAATAAATATGAAGTGTGGTCATAAACTCGTAAGAAAGAAATAATTTAGTGCTCGAATTGCTGTTTTGGTTCCAGCAGTTTCTAAATTCTGTGTCCTCATTGAGGCAATAATATCGGCAACCTAACTTGTAAAGAGCAGCTCGAGAGAAATAGAACTTACTCTTCTGATGGAGCAGCCGTAAAGACAGACCAGCCAGGAATTGGCTTCCCCTCCTGATTGTAGAAACAACACGAAGAAACACGAAAGGAGATTGAAAGCCCAGTTAAGGCGAAGCAAAGGGTCCTCTAAAGAAAAATCCTAAAGAAAGAAAAGTGTCTTTCCAGGTGATAAAACTTATTCACACATGTTCCCCAGCCCCTCATGTCTCTCAAACTACTTTTTTTCTAGTTAAGAGTTAGAAATCTCAAATGAGATGGTTGTCATAAACATAAACACTAATACATTTCTTTAAATTAATTTTTAATGGGTAAATCTGATTTAGATGACTGATTTGATGTATTTGACATTTTCCATGAAATGAATGAACTAACTGTAACTACAGGGATTAGAGAGGGGAAGACACACACACACACACACGATATTATGAGTGCATACGTTGTTTTAATTTAAAATGTTATATTATCAAAGTTGTATTGAAAGTGACAATTTTTCAATTTTTCCAACACCTTCTGAGTTAAAATAAAAACAGAAATGTATCTATGAAAGAAAGTGTAATAGCTATGGTTAAATTGTGGTTTGTGTAACTTTTTGAAAGCTCTTTTTGGTATATTTTCTAAATATTGAGAAAATGAATACCAATAAGACTTGGTAACAAATTCATTTGCAACTTAAGTGGTTTCAAATTATTTTCAACAAAATTTAAAATGGACTTAAATGAGTTGTTAGCTGATAGATAATTTTAAAAAATA
This sequence comes from Loris lydekkerianus, assembly GCA_963574355.1. Lineage (NCBI taxonomy): Eukaryota > Metazoa > Chordata > Mammalia > Primates > Lorisidae > Loris > Loris lydekkerianus. The sequence goes on from CAUYPK010013808.1 coordinate 11,732, forward strand.
ATATTTGACAATAGAAACATATACAAGGAATTCCATAAAAGAAAGTATGTGGTGATTACAACAATGCTTCAAATCTTGTGGAAGTCTTACAAAATTCAGAAAATTTACTCTTGCATCTTTGTTAAAAAATATACCAACTCATTGAAAACAGGTACTAAAAAAATACTTGTGCATGAGTGTTTACAGCAGCACAGTGTTTATAGCTAAAATGGGAATAACAACCAAATGTCCATCAACCAATCAATGGATAAACAAATCGTGGTATATACAAATGGTAGAATATTATTAAGTCATAAGAAGGAATAGACTACTGATAAATGCCACAAAATGGAGAGACTTTGAAAACACTATTCTAAGCCAGACACAATAGGCCATCTAAGATTCCATTTATATGAAATATCCAGAATAAGTAATTCTGTAGAAACAAAGAATTACCAGGTTATGGGGTGGGAGTTGGGGGAATAGAGAGTATTTGCTTAGCATGTACAGGGTTTCCCTTGGGCATAATAAAAATGTTTTAGAACTAAATAAGAGCTGATGGTTGTGCAACATTGTAAATGTACTAAATGCCACTGAATTGTTCACTTATAAAGGTTAATTTTATGTTCCCTGAATTTCACCTAAATAAAAGTAATACATCAACAGCTTATGACTTGAAGGAAAAGCAGAACTAGCTACACAGGGGTTAACTTTATAAGTTGTTCCCATCATAAACCAAACTTTAAAAGGAATGAAAATTAACATGATAAAAATCATATTTCATTTATGGAATGCTAAATTTCCATAACCATATTTTATTTCTCTTAAATTTTAACTTTGAGAAAGAAGACAGAATGAAAAATAGAACTACTGGGAGACAAGGTCTATAAGCAATTAATTTTTGGTGTACCCTAACTATAAAAACAATCACAGGCTTCATTTTTCTGCAGCTCTTAAATTTGTTTGTAAAAGCTAAACTTAACTCACCTCTTTCTGATAACAATTAAAATTAATTATTTTGTCATTATTAAATAATCTGTCTCTGTATTGCTATGAATTTGAAACTACAAAAATGGATGACTCAAGAATATGAAACTTAGATTCCTTCAAAATGATGTAATAAAATTTATTTGGATTTGACTATTAATGTTATCCCAGATGGCAGTGTCTTTGATGCTATTTCTATGAGAAAATAGAATTGACATCTCCATATGGAAAGTGTAAAGATTTTAACACAAAGTAACATATGTAATTTGTTAATAATACTAAGTGGAATAATAAATGTGACCTCTATATGCTTAACTGATGGTGAAAATTACCTAGATTTAATAGAAGGATGCACATAAATAAGTGAACGCACTATACATCATAAGGGGATATTAAAATGTTTAATCATTTCTAGATGTACTATTAATATCCAAGGGAAATTTTCTAACTCACACTTTCAGTTAAGCCCATCTTAGCAAATGTTAAGTTTCTTTTATGTGTTGAATATTGTAATAAAAAAGAAAAACATAAAAAACCATTACTACCCTCAAGGAATTTATAAGATGGTGAAACCCACAGAGTCCAGATAAGTGGCTGTATGTACAATAAAGTATGAGCAAGTTCCAAAAAGTGGAACATGGAAGTAAGTAATTAATTTAGTTTAGAAAAATTAGAAAGCATACTATGTGAACTGGTCTTTGTAGTTCAATGCTTAGACAAGGTGGGCAAAGATGCTTCAGATCATCCAGGCCTTTAAAACAATGGTGTCATCTCCTAAGAACTATGAGCAATTTAATACTGAAGAAAGAGGAAGAGGATGGTGAAAGAGAAGAAAGGGGAGAAGAAAAGAAGGGGAAAAGGGAAGAGAAAGGGAAGCAGAAGAACTTGAGGCTGGAGAAATAGCCTGGGACCAGATTACAAAGGACTTTGTTGTGTGTGAACTTTACCTTCTGAGCATCAGGGAGTCACTGAAGGGACTTATCTAGGGAATGACAAAGTCAGATCTGCAATTTGGGAAAATCATTCTGGTAACACTAAGGAAAAACGATTACAAAGGCAAGGCTGGAATGAGGAAGATCAAATAGCAATCTATGGTCATAGGTCAGGCCGGAGATGAACAGTGCTTGAACTACAAGGCCTTTGGTGATCCAGTAGGGAAGACAGACTTGTGATGTAGCAGTTGGTGACCAACTGGAGATTGAAGGGGAGAGAACAGAGGAAGTGCCAGGTAACTGAGGGTTTTCTGGGCTTCAATAGAGATTATGGCATATTTCTAATGCAGATACTGAGAGAGGGGAGCCAGATTGCTTAGCTCTGCAGATGTTGACAGAGGGACTTTCAAGACCTCCACCTAAAGATATATATTTAAGGTTATAAACTTTTAAACAATAATTTAAGATTAAAAAATAAATGACATTATCTAGGGAGAGAATATAATGAGAGGAGGACTAAAAACCCTGGAGAAAGCTAAGCATAAAACAAACTTTGAATAAGCAGAACTCTAAAGAAAATGTCATGGAAGTAAGAGGAAATCCAGAAGAGCATAATGTCCTGCAAGGGAGAAAATAATTTCAGGAGGGCGTAATCGGTATTGATAAATGCCAGAGAAAAATGGAGTGAAATAAAGACTGAAAAATGTCTAGTGGATTTGGCGATTCAGAGTGACAGGTGACTTACTGGTACTTTCAACGGAATCAAGAAGCTGGAATTAGATTGCAAAAGGAGGAGAAGGAAGAAAAGGTGTTTTATTTTATTTATTTTATTTTATTATCTTATTTATTGTATGTTAGTAATTTTTATTCTGTATTTTGTAAAGGTATCATTTTATTAATATGGTTGATAAGGAGAGAAATACAAGAGGCATAAACCAGAAAAAGAAGTTTCAAAGAGTATTTTGACCTTCTTTTTTTTTAGTGTTTTTAAGTCTTTTGTTGTTTTGTTTTGTTTAAGAAAATAGAATCACTGTTAGTTTTCATCTAAAATGTTCGTGGTAGCAGGAAAATTCACTACCAAAAATTTTGAGGCAATTTGAAACAGTAGAAATTTTAAAATTTTAGGAAATCCTTGGCATCAGAAAAACAGGCTTCTGATAGCAAGACATCCTAATAACAACTGATTACCAGCCATGAACTGCAAATACATTATACCTATCAACAAGCTGTTGACACTGCAGAGGCAGTTAGCATGTGGTGGTTACCAATGGCTTTCTGTTGAAGTTCAAGGCTTTGCTCTACCCCTTTCTCTCTGTGTTATCTTGCCCAAGTTGTTTACCTTGTCTTAAGTCTCAATTTTCTCACCTGTAAAATGGAGAACATAACTGAATCACATGATAGGATTCTGCTAAGAGTAAATCAAATAACATTTCCTTGGCATTTTGTGATAAGAATGATGATGTTGATTTGGCATATTTTGTTAGGTGATGATGATAATGTTGATTAAACTGGTTTGCATGGATCATATTTAGAGCCATGAAACTAGTGAAGACCATAAAGGCAGTGAGTATTGATAGAAAAGATAAGAGGTCTGAAGACTGTGTCAGGCCCACTTCTCCTATAAGGCATTGGGATCTTGAGGAAGAATCAGCAAAGGAGATTAGGCTGAAGCAGCCAGGAAGAGTGGAGAAAATGAAGAGAATACAGTCATGGAAGTAAAGGGAAAAAAAGTCTTTCAGGAGGAAATGGATAGTCAATTGAGGCCAATAATATTTATATTAATAAATCAAGTAAAAAGACAACAGAGAATTGACCACTGGATTTAACTAAGTGAAAAACCTTTGGCAATCTTGACCAAAATGGTTTTGGTTGATGCTGTATCCTTCTGTTACCTTGATCACTTGTGTACAAACCAATGAATAGGACAGGTGTTTGTCTATTACAGTAAGGGATCCAAATAAGGCCAATGAAATGTGGTTGACATTTATTTGCTGGGTGCTTCCAAGAAAGAACATTACAAACTCTTTTTAGAGAGCTAATTGAAAAGGCTTCTTTGCCATTGGACATGCCCAAGAAACCCAGTACCTCTGGAGTTTTGGGAAGACATCTTATAGTCTTGATTGAGAAGGAATTGTTTTTCCACAGAAAGAATGCAAGTTAGGCATAAGCTAATCACCAATAAGAAAATTGAACTGCTCCTTATCCAAAGTCCAATATACTTACCGTTCCCAAAGTCAACTTGACTCCAGATAGTTAGATGAACAAATGAATTTAATATTTATACAAATCCTATTCTATTGAGGTCTCTTTTACTTGCAACAGAAGTATTCCTAACTTATAGGACAATTTATCAAGAAGCTAAAATCATGTGAGTTGGGGCATGCAAAGGGAATGATTATTTGAAAGATTTTGCATAGTCAATAAAAATAGCTCCCACCACATTTCATTTATTACACATGAGTAGATCCTGCCAGTTTTCACTTCTGTTTACTAATTCATTTCAAAGATGGTCTAATTATTCATATAAGTAATTGAAAAACTGTAATTCTATTTCTAGAGGAGTCTAGGAAGAGGGTGATAGAATTCCAATGTCTTATTTCCTATGTATTCCTAGCTTGAATTTGCTTGTCTATCTTGAGCTAAGCAGAACTGGTGTTGGTGAGCTGTTGATTGTAAGGTATTGAGTTCTGAAAAATATTGGCAAGGAAATAAATGTGGAGCCCTTTCCAATGGGCCAGGCATGTGTCTGAAAACTGAACTCAGATAACTCTCAAAATGAAGTTGGCACTTGATGAATGCTGGGAAAAGCTTCAAAGTTCTGCACACCCCATGCAGCTAAGGTCAACTTGGTCTCGTGAGGGTTCTTAATCGTCATCACAAAGCCCAAGGAATGGTATCTGGCAGGCCGAGACTTCTCTATTTTTGAGGATGGGAAAGTGTAAATAGAAAGAGGAGTAGGAAGGTTCTTATAGCAGCTTAAATAGAGTTTATCTGCCTCTCTGTTACATGATTTCCCAGGGCAGGGGATGCTTTGCTTCCCATCATCTATGGGACCGTTAACACTACAAAATCTGTACCCAGATCCTCAGGAGTTTGCAAAGAAAAATAATCCCTTAGAATAACAACCTGAAAGAAAAAGATGAAAGAATACAAGTGTCCAGTGAAATAGAGCTGCTGGAGAGAGCAGTTAAACAGAAAAACTTGAAGGTACATTTTAATACACATATAGATACACAGTCTATCTAACTATGTCTATATATTTATTTATGTGTGTGTACATATAAAAATCTAAACTGATAATGATAGACTGAGAATTTTTTAAGTGCTAAATAAGGATTCTTGAAATAAAAGGATACAATGAAATTAAAGCCTAATGAATTTAGAATTAAAAGTATTTAACTATGTCAGCAAAACCTAGAAGGGTATAATGGAAGGTTAAAATTGGGGTGTAGAGGAGACTGGGGAATAAAAGTGTTCCAAACTTCTCATCTGGTGGGATAAAGCAGAGAAGATAGCAAGTGAAAGTATGCTAAAGAACTTATTTTATTGGAGGAAGTGGGGTGACAATGAGCAGTGGAATGCCTTGGTGGAAAAAAAAATTGGCATCTTGTTTATAAATAGTAGCAGAGAAATGTGTTTCTGAGCAGCGGAAGAGGGATGCTTAAAGTTGAAGAGGGGGAAATGGAATGGACAGGAATGTGAACAAACCAGGGAAATAAGAACAATTTCAAGTAGTAATGTAAAATAGAGAAAAATTAAGGGACAAAATCAAATATATCAGTCAATATGCTCAATGTTAATGGACCATTATGTTCAAAGAATCTATTAAAAGAATCAGTCATACTAGATTAAAGAAAGTAAAAAAGAAATTACTTAAAACAAAGTGATAAAAGCTAAAAATTTTAAAAGTACCAGGCAAATGCAAGCAAAAAGAAAAAGAGCAATTGCAATATTAATATCAAACAATTCAGAACTGAAGTTGAAAGTGCAAAACTGGATAAGGTAAATTGTATCATGCTACAGGACACAATGAAAAAAATGCATTGTATAAATGTACCAGTCAACACAGGCACTAACCATACATGGCAAAAAATCATTACAATAAAGGAAGAATTTGATTAATAATAAATCTATAGTGGAAGACTTAAATATATTTCTCTTTATACATAGAGACCTAGTAGAAAAAAGAAAACAGAAACTAAGAAGTATAATCAACAAGCCCTATGTACATGTTAATAATTATTATTATTATTTTAGAGACAGGGTCTCACTCTGTTGCCCAATTGGGGTATAGTGGTGCAATCATAGCTCACTATAACTCTGAACTTCTGGCCACAAGCCATCCTCCTGCTTCTGCCTACCAAAGTTCTAGGAGACTCTGAACAACCTTCAATTAAAAATATACAGAAGCCTGAGCAAGAGTGAGACCCCATCTTTACAAAAAATAGAAAAATGAGCTGGCATGAGTCAGAGTCCCAGCCTCAGTATACAGTAATATAATAAATAAATAATATAAAGGTGAACAAAACATTACAAAAATTTGCAAATTAAAAAAAAATACATTTGCTAACTACTGGATCAAAGTTGGTATCACTTCTAATTAAAGTGGAAAATAATCAAAAAAGCAAGTAAAAGAACACACTATTAGACTCAGTGAAAGCTCTACTCAAAGTAAAACCTACAGTCCTGACTTGGTGCCCATAGCACAGTGGTTATGATGCCAACCACGCACACCAAGGCTGGTGGGTTCAAAACCAGCCTAAGCCAGCTAAACAGCAATGCAACAAAAAATAGACAGGCATTTGGCAGGTGCCTGTAGTCCCAGCTACTTGGGAGACTAAGACAAGAGAATCACTTAAGCCCAAGAGTTGGAGGTGAAGGTTGCTATGAGCTATGACGCCATAGCATACTACAGAGGGTGACATAGTAAGACTGTTTAAAACAAACAAACAAACAAACAAAAAACCTATAGCCCTAAATCATTTAATTAAAGAATATTTATTAAAGAAATTTAACATTGATTTTTAAAAAATAAATAAAAAGAAATGAAACAAAGAAAAGAGAATTTATAAAAATAAAAGCTTAAATAAAATGAAAAACAAAAATGTAGAAAAAATAAATACATTTAAAAACAAGTTATTTGAAAACACGAATAAATAAAGTAAAATCTTCGTGAGTCTTGCTAAAAGAAAAAACAAGATAGACTAAAAAATGTTCAAGATTAACAATAAAGTATGAAAAAGAGGCAAGGATAAGCCTGGGAGAGAGTAAAAGAATTATGCAATTCAATTATAGCAAGTTTGAAAATCTATAGTAAAAAGTAATTTTTCATCAATATATAAATGATCAAAATTAATTCAAGAAGTAGAAAACATCAATACATTATTACCAAAGAAGAGATCAGAAAATTGTTTGAAGATTTATTATTGAATAACTCACCAATTTCAGATAGATTCACAGCTGAATTTCATCTAACATTTTATGAACAAATAATCCCAATGTGATTAAAACCATTTTATAACTTACCAAAAGATTACATATATCTCAATTAATATTATAAAATTGGCACAGCCTTAAATATAAAAATGTGATTAAAATAGTATAAAAACTCTAATCTTAACTATAAACATATGAAGTATATTCAAAAGTGAGCCTTTTATCTACAACCATGTGTAATTTTATTCTAGAAGTAAAAATGCTTAATATCAAAAAATATCTCACAACATAATCCATCACATAACAAATGGAGAAGATATTTTGATTACATCAACAGATGATTAAAAAAGCATTCAATAAAATTCAGCAGCCATTTCTAAGGAAATAATTAAAAAGAAAAATAGAAGGATATTACTTAAAAATGTTCTTTACACAGACGCAAAATCTACAAACACATGAAAAAAAGCTCATCATCCTTAATCATCAGAGAAATGCAAATCAAAACTACTTTGAGATATCATCTAACCCCAGTAAGAGTAGCCCACATAACAAAATCCCAAAACCAGAAATGTT
>CAUYPK010013809.1:0-21829 GCA_963574355.1 Loris lydekkerianus
AAAGACCATATGATTCTCTCAATTCATGCAGCAAAAGCTTTTGATAATATCCATCATCCCTTCATGATCAGAACACTTAAGAAAATTGATATAGAAAGGACATTTCTTAAACTGATAGAGGCCATCTACAGAAAACCCACAGCCAATATCATATTGAATGGAGTTAAATTGAAATCATTTCCACTCAGATCAGGAGCTAGACAAGGCTGCCCATTGTGTCCACTGCTTTTTAACATTGTAATGAAAGTTTTAGCTATCGCAATTAGGGAAGAAAAGGTGATCAAGGATATCCATATAGGGTCAGAAGAGATCAAACTTTTGCTCTTCACAGATGAGATGATTGTATATCTGGAAAACACCAGGGATTCTACTACAAAACTCTTAGAAGTGATCAAGGAATACAGCAGCATCTCAGGTTACAAAATCAACATTCACAAATCGGTAGCCTTTATATATACCAACAATAGTCAAGCTGAAAAAATAGTTAAGGACTCTATTCCATTCACAGTAGTGCCAAAGAAGATGAAATATTTGGGAGTTTAATCTAACAAAAGATGTGAAAGATCTCTATAAAGAGAACTATAAAACTCTAAGAAAAGAAATAGCTGAAAATGTTAAAAAATGGCAAAACATACCATGCTCATGGCTGGGAAGAAACAATATTGTCAAAATGTCTATATAACCCAAAGCAATATACAATTTTAATGCAATCCTTATTAAAGCTCCACTGTCATACTTTAAAGATCTTGAAAAAATAATACTTTGTTTTATATGGAATCAGAAAAAACCTCGAATAGCCAAAACATTACTCAGCAATAAAAACAAAGCAGGAAGAATCACTCTATTAGACCTCAAACTATACTATAAATCAATAATGATCAAAACAGCATGGTATTGGCACAAAAACAGAGAAGTAGATGTCTGGAACAGAATAGAGAACCAAGAGATGAATCCAGCTACTTACTGTTATTTGATCTTTGACAAGCCAAATAAAAACATTCAGTGGGGAAAAGATTCCCTATTTAACAAATGGTACTGGGTGAACTGGCTGGCAACCTGTAGAAGATTGAAACTGGACACACACCTTTCACCATTAACTAAGATAGAGTCTCGCCGGATTAAAGATTTAAACTTAAAACATGGAACTATAAAAATACTAGAAGAGAGTGTAGTGAAAATTCTTGAAAAAATCAGTCTGGGCGAGTATTTCATGAGGAGGATCCCCTGGGCAATTGAAGCAACTTCAAAAATACACTACTGGGACCTGATCAAACTAAAAAGCTTCTGCACAGCCAAGAACACAGTAAGTAAAGCAAGCTGACAGCCCTGAGAATGGGAGAAGATATTTTCAGGTTATGTCTCTGACAAAGGTTTAATAACCAGTATCCACAGAGAACTCAAACGTATAAGGTAGAAAAGAACAAGTGATCCCATCGCAGGCTGGGCAAGGGTCTTGAAGAGAAACTTCTCTGAAGAAGACAGGCACACAGCCTACAGACATATGAAAAAATACTCATCATCTTTAATCATCAGAGAAGTGTAAATCAAAACTACTTTGAGATATCATCTAACTCCAGTTAGAATATCACAAAATTCCAAAACCAGAGATGTTGGCGTGGATGTGGAGAAAAGGGAGCACTTCTACACTGCTGGTGGGATGCAAATTAATACATTCCTTTTGGAAAGATGTTTTGAGAACACTTAGAAATCTAAAAATAGATCTGCCATTCAATCCTATAATTCCTCTACTAGGCATACACCCAGAAGACCAAAAATCACATCATAACAAAGACATCTGAACCAGAATGTTTATTGAAGCCCTATTCATAATTGCTAAGTCATGGAAAAAGCCCAAGTGCCCATCGATCCATGAATGGATTACTAAATTGTGGTATATATACACCATGAAATATTAGGCATCCTTAAAGAAAGATGGAGACTTTACCTCTTTCATGTTTACATGGATGGAGCTGGAACATATTCTTCTTAGTAAAGTATCTCAAGAATGGAAGAAAAAGTATCCAATGTACTCAGCCCTTCTATGAAACTATTTTATGGCTTTAACATGAAAGCTATAACCCAGTTACAACCTAAGAATTTGGGAAAGGGGAAAAGGGATGAGAGGGAGGGGGGAGGTGGGCAGAGGGAGGATGATTGGTGGGATTACACCTGCAGTGCATCTTACAAGGGTATATGTGAATCTTAATAAATGTGGAATGTAAATGTCTTAGGACAATAACTAAGAAAATGCCAGGAAGGCTATGTTAACCAGTGTGATGAAAATGTGTCAGATGGTCTATAAAACCAGTGTATGGTGCCCCATGATCACATTAATGTACACAGCTATGATTTAATAATAATAATAATAAAAGAAAAAACTAGCAAACAAACATAGAATGAGTGTAATTCTGAGGGAAAAGTCCAGAACCTAGAAGAGATTCCATGGGACAAAGTTGTAGAGCAGAACATGGAGCAAGATATCAGCAGAGGACAACCCCAGAGAGACCTGTGGCCCAGTGAGAAGGGTAGATGAGTAGTTTGCTCCCCCCCCCCCCATCTCTGACAGTGAGATGGCTCCAAAGCCACAGGCGAGACTTTCTGTTCAAAGGCTGCTGCTCCCAGTGGACTTGGAACTGCTGTAGACAGGATATTATGCGGGAGGCACTTCCCACCCCTACAGGCCTGAGCTGGAAGGCAGGCAGCACATTGCTTCTCCACTCACTGTGCACCTTTGTCCTCCCAAGGGGACTTCAACACCCCAGGTTTCACCCTGCTTATTTCCACACAGATAACCCCCACCTCTGGCCCAGATGATAGGATCCACAGGGTCCAACAAGTCCCACGTGATCTCTGTCACTCCAGAGCCTGGACATTCAGGCAGACACTCTCGCGACCAGACTGCTTTTGCATGCAGTCTTCCATATAGACTCTTTCCTGACCCTCCCTTTTCCCCACCTTTGTCTGCCAAGACATCTGAGCCACAAGACCAAAGTTTCCACAGAGTATGAGACTTAGGCCTTTCCTCTTGGGATGCTATTCACCCTCTTGCACTGGTGATGTGTGCCTGGTAGCTCCATTAGAGCCAGGCATATCCTGAAGCAGAGGAATGGAACCTACTCTGGCACCTTGTGGGCAACTGGGGATGAGTATCCTTCTCTAGGCATGGTATGGGATTGACCTAGTTGGTCTAGGGAAGTGAGGAAGCCTGAGTGGGCACATCAGTGGGAAGTATTGTGTAGGTCCTAGCTGTGATGTACTCACAGGGAACCCCTTCCCCAATGGAAGGATTTATTCTCAGGTCAGGCTGAGATCCTGGCTGGGAATCCTGTCTGGAAATTTCCAAGCCATAGCACAATCACAGAGGAGCTTAGCTGGCCTAGGGTTCAGCCTTCCAATGGTTGGTGGAGGGAGACCATGGAGCAGAAGCCTACTAAGAGCTACTAGTATGTGAGTATCTGGCAGACCTGCTTCCATAAACAGACTTTGTAGATAGGTGGGGCCCCTTCATCCTCTCCCTGGTGGGGCTCCACACAGAAACTGGGAGCAGACTTTTATTAGCCCCTGCCACAACAGCTAACTGGTCAGTTTCTGTGTAGCCTGAGAGCAAACTTGCCCCATCCAGCCTTGCCCAGCACACATTCCCACCTGCCTCAGCTGCAACAGAGATTAAGGATTTATCTGGAAGTTGAAGGGCCTTATTCTCCATCTGGCAATAGGAGTGCTTCTCCTGAGAGGCTACAGCCAGTCCAGGAGCAACACTGCAGCTTGTTCCTTTCCCCAGGCACCACCTACTGATGGGGAGGTCAGTTTCAGGCCCTTTATACCAACTACTAATTCAATTTAAAAGGATGCATGGGAATCTAAGAAATGGCCATTTGAAGGAAGGTCTACCTCTCCCCACAGAAAAACTTTGCTACTGGATAAGGGTGGGAATATCCCACCCTGTGCCTTAGCATACAAGCATTTAGGTCCCTCCCTTAAGAATTGCTCTGCCAGTATGGAGAGCTAGTTCTAACCCTCCTGCCAGCAGCTCCACCTAGTGACCCAAACAGCAACTTCTGAGCCCTGTTGAAGCTTTGCAAGTCCTTTCAGGTTCACTCAGCCTAGCTACAAATTGCCTTGCTCCTCTTCCCACTTTGGTGGTGGTAGAGATCAAGAAACTGTATTTGAGCTGCAGGGTCCCTCCTAAGTACTGGAGCACTCAAGTCCTCCACTTGGGAGATAAGAATTTATCACAGACACAAAAGAACATCTCAGCTGCTGGCTCACTTACACAAACATAAATCAATAACTGAGAAAACAGTGATATAGGTCTTCATAGCATCATCCAACTCAAGCAAATGGCGTGTGGCTGATTCACATAGGTACCACCCATAATCACTGAGAATAAGCTGGGTAACCTAACTCACTACACACTGTCAGAATGAGGTGAAGACAATAGGTCAGAGGTAAGATGAGAGGTTCATTAAATTTGCCAGAACAACCCATAGACAACTAAGAACCTGTGTTCTCAAAGACAGTCATGGATTGATCTTGCAGTCTCAGAGACAAGCCCATAAATCAGCCCCACCACCCTGGACCTTTGATAGAGAGGCTAGATAAGAAGAACCACTCAAAAAGCTCAAGAAATATAAAAAATCAAAGTGAAAGGTCACTCCCTACAGAAAATAATAACCCTTCACCAATGGATACCAACCTAAACAAAAAGATAAAAGTGACAGGTGAAGAATTTTGAATGTGGGTAGTAAGTAAACTCACAGAAATAAAAGAGAAAATGAAAATCTAACACAAACAAGCCACAGAAACAATGCAAGAAATGACCAAGAAACTTAAGCATTAAAGAAAAGCCAAATAGAATTTCTGAAAATGAAAAATACATTTATAGATTTAAATAGCACAGTGGAAACCCTTAAGAATATGTTCTATCAGGCAGAATAAATAATCTCAGAGTTTGAGATTATTTGAAATTATTTCAATTATTATTGAAAACAATACCTTAGTGCTAAACAAGCCAGTCAAAGAGGTCGGAGCAAAGCCTACAAGAAATGTGTGACTATTTAAAGAAACTAATCGTAAGACTTGAGAATCCCTGAGAGTGAAGAATAAAATCCACAAAGGTTGGATAATTTATTTGAGAAAATTGAGGAAAATTTCCCAGGCCTTGCTAAAAATCAAGATATCCAGGTACAAGAAGCAGAAAGGACTACTGGGAGCTTCATTGTAAAGAGGCAATCACCATGATACATAATCATTAGACTGGCTGAAATAAAGACAAAAGAAGCACTCCTGTGATTGATGAAAAGGGGAGATAACTTACAAAGAAAAACTGACTAACTATAGACTTCTTGACTGAAACTATACTAGCAAAAAGAGTGGAGACCCATCCTCAGCCTTCTAAAACAATAATGGGCAGCCTAGAATCTTGCATCCTGCAAAACTTATATAAGGAAGAAATAAAAACTTTCTCAGAAAAACAAACACTGAGGGAAATTGTGAAGATCAGACCTACAGGAAGTACTCAGACCTATACTATACAATAATCAGCATAATAGAAACCCACCAGTGTAAAACTATACAAAAAGTTTTACAGAGCCCAGATACCACAATGACTCAAGAGTTAAAACAAAGTAATAAGGATCTACTCAAGAGATGAACAGAAATTCACCTCATGATGCAAATTTTTAACAAGTGGAAATGGCTTGAACTCCCTACTGAAGATACATAGCTTCGCTGAATGGAAAAAAATACAAGCCAAGTATCTTCTATCTCCAGAAAATACATCTAACCCACAAGGCCTCATTTAGAGTCAAGGTGAAAAGATGAACAATATTCCATGCAAAGGAAAACAAAAAGACAGCCAGTATAGCTATTCTCATATCAGATGATGCTGACAATAAATCAACAAAAGTAAGGAAAGACAAAGATGGTCACTATATAATTGGGAAGGGAAATATTAAACAAAATTTAATAATCTTCAACATTTATGGACCTAAAATAGGAGCATCAAGTTTTATAAACCAAATTCTACTTGACTTAAACAAAATGTTAAACATCAGCACCATAATAACCAGGTACTTCAATACCCCATTGACAGATCCTCCAAACAGAAGATAAGCAAAGGAACAATGGACTCAAACAGAATTTTAGAACGTTTTAAACAGACATTAAATTTTAAACAGACATTTACAGAACATTCTACCCCCAACTACTAAATATACATTCTTCTCATCAGATCATGGAACATTCTCTAAAACTGATCACATTCTAGGTCACAAGAAACATCTCAAGAAATTTGAAAAAATGGAAATCATACACCATGTATCTTCACAGACCACAGTGGAATAAAATTAGAAATCAATTCCAACAAAACACTCATCCCTACACAAGGTCTTAGAAACTAAACAACCTATTGCTGAATGATAGGGTCATCATCATCAATCACCCAATCATAGCTGGGCCAATGAGGAGATAAACATATGAATCAAAAGATTCTTTGAATAAAATGATAATGGAGGCACAAGTTATCAAACTTGGGGGGATACAACAAAATCAATCCTAAGAGGAAAACTTATAGCCTTAAATACCCACATACAAAAGACAGAAAGATCACAAATCAATAATCTAATGAAACATCTTGAAGAACTATGAAAGGATGAGCAAACCAGCAGAAGAAAAAAAATAACCCAGATCAGAACAGAAATAAGTGAAATTGAGAACAAAATTACTATATAAGCAGGTTTGATGGTGTCTGGATGAGCCCCAGTGTTAGTACCTGGGTTTGGCCCTGTTAATGGCACGTATTAAAACACAGTGGAAGAACAGAGCCACATCACACCTGCTGAGCAATGAAGATTAATGAAGAAAATGTTTGGTTATTTGACAAGATAAACAAAATTGACAAGCCTCCAGCTACATTAATCAGAAATAGAAGAGAAAAGAGTCTAATAAGCTCAATTTAAAAGGAAAAATTACAACTGATATCATGGGAATGCAAAATATCATCTCAGATTGCTATAAAAATCTTTATGCTCACAAACTTTAAAAGTTGAAGGAAATGGACAAATTTTAAGAAACACACAACCTCCCTAGGCTCAATCAGGAAGATACAGAGCTCTGTAAAAGACAAGTATCAAGCACTGAAATTGAAGCACTAATTTAAAAAATCTTCCAACAAAAAAGTTTCAGACCAGTTTCAAACTTGAATTCACAAAACCTACAAAGATCCTCCCCAACTCATTCTGTGAAGCCAGTTATCACCTTGATACCAAAGCCATGAATGACATAACCAAAAAAAAAAAAAAAGAAGAAGAAGAAGAAGAAGCACAGACCAATATCCTATATGAATACAGATGCAAAATTTCTCAATAAAATCTTAGCAAACCAAATTCAACTGCACATCAAAAACAATTCATTACAACAAAGTGGGCTTCATCACAGAGATGCAAGGATGGTTCAACACACAAAATCCATAAATGCAATCCACACATAAATAGATTTACAAACAAGAATCATATGATCCTTTCAATCAGTATAGAGAAATCATTCCACAGAATTCACCACCATTTTATGATATGTAAACCCTTAAAAAATAGGCATAGATGAGACTTAACTCAAAATTATAGAGGTCATATTTGATAAACTCACAGTCACCATCATCTTAAACAGGGAAAAATTATAAGCATTTCTGCTTAGAACTGGAACCAGACAAGGTTGTCCATTGTTTCCACATCTGTTCAACATAGTACAGGAAGTCCAAGCCAGAGCAATCAGTCAACAGAAGAAAATAAAGATTATCTAAATGGAGAAAGAAGTCCAATTATTGATCTTTGCTGACAATGCAATATTATATCTAAAAAGTCCCAAAGATTCAACCCAGAGACCCTTGCAATTTATCAATAAATTCAGTGATGGTTCAGGCTAAAACATAAATGTACACAAATCAGTAGCTTTTATATACACCAACAAACAGTCAGGCTGAGAATCAAATAAAAAATGTAATAACTTTCTTAGTAGTAACCAAAAAAAATAAATAAAATAAAACACCTAGGAATATATTTAACTAAAGAAATGAAAGACCTCTATAAGAAAAACTATGCAATGCTGAGGAAAGAAATTGCAGAAGATGGAATCCAAAATGATTTACAGATTCAATGCAAACGCCATTAAAATGTGTTTTTAAAAAGTTCTACATTTTGTATGGACCAGAAAAGATCCTGAATAGCCAATGTAGACATACATAGTAAGAACAAAGTTAGAGGTATCACCTTCACAGACTTCATGCCATACTATAAACCTATTTTAACCAAATAGCATAATACAGGCACAAAAACAGAGACATAGGCCTAGAAATCAGAACAGAGAATCCAGAGATGAAACCATACTCATATTTCCATCTGATTTTTGACAAAGCTGAACTGGAGAAATTAATCCCTATTAGATAAATGGTGCGGGGAAAACTGAATGGCTGCATACAAAAGACTGAAACAAGATCCACACTTTTCACCATTTATAAAAATTAATTAATAATGCATAAAGGACTTAGACCTAAGGTATGAAACTCTAAAAATTCTAAAAGAAAATGTTGGAAAATATCTTATAGAGATTGGCCTTGGGGAAGAATTTATGAAGAAGATCTCAAAAGCAATCATAGCAACAACAAAAATAAACAAGTGGGACCTGATTAAATTAAAAATTTCTGCACAGCCAAAGACACAATCAATAGAGCAAATAGACACAGTATTATAGAAAATATTTGCATGCTACACATCAGATAAAGGGCTAATAACCAATATTAGGGTAATAACCAATATTATTAAAGGGCTAATTACAAAGTTAGAACCTATTTAAACAAATCAGCAAGGAATAATCAAACAACCCTATTAAAAAGTAGGCAAAAGACATGAACAGAAGTATTTCAAAGGAAGATAGTGTAATGGCCAACAAATACATGAAAAAATGCCCAACATACATGTCTAAAAATTTGAGAAGTGCAAATCTAAACCACAATGACATATCATCTAACTCCAGTGATAATGGCTTTTATCAAAAAGTTCCAAAACAAGTACTGACATGGATGAGGAGAGAAAGGAACACTTGCCCACTGTTGGTGGATGACAAACTAGTATAACCTCTATGGAAAGCAATATGAAGATAGCTAAAAGAACTAGAAGTAGACCTACCATTTGATCCAGCAATTCCACTAGTAGGTAGTTACCCAAAGGAAAAAAAGATACTTTATCATAAAGACTCTTCCACTCAAATGTTTATAGCAGCACAGTTCACAATTGGAAGAATATGAAAACAACCCAAATGCTCATTAATACATGAGTGGGTTAACAAAACATGATATTTGTATACCATGTAGAACTTCTCAGCCATAAGAAATGTGATCTTTGATTGTAACCTTGATCTTCGGTTGATGGATCTGGAGACCATTCTTCTAAGTGAAGTATTACAAGAATGAGAAAAACTAAATTTAAATACTAAATTGTAACTAGTGATCAACACAAATATGCATATATGAAAGTAAAACTCAAGAGAAGTCAAGTAGGTGGAAGGGGGTTGACACCTAATCAGTACAATGCATATATTCTGGGTGAAGAGCACGCTTACAACTTTTGGTCTGAAATGCATAAAACTATGTAACCAAAGCCCCTGTAATACTCTGGAATTTTTTTTAAGTCAATTGTAAAATTAGCAATTATAATGAGACAGTATACAACACATATAACACAAGTACACAGATAAAGCAATTTAAAGTGTGACAAACTCTTCAAATTTTCTCATAATTCAAAATTAATTAATAAGTTAATAAATATGATGAAAGAAAAGAGATTTGTAGCACAACTAGGTGTCCTAGAAACAAGAGAACAAATTAAACAGAATGAAACAAGAAATGACATAAAAAGAGTTTACCTAGTACTGGCAAGAGATCAAATCCTGGATATACACTATGTGGGAACAAATTTTTAAATCTTTTTTTTTAAGTATTGCATTTTCAAAGCTTACAATTATAACAAATAAAATAACAGAAAGTTTTACCTTCAAAAGGGACAAAAAAGAAATAGGTATGGAGTTAGATTTTTCTTCTATAGGACAAAACACCGGAAATCAATGATTTCTGAAAGATTCTGAAACAAGAACTTTATGTCCCATTTGTCTTACATGTTTAAAAGTAGCTAAAAGTTCTCTTAGACTAAAAGAGTGTGACACCTATATTCTATTCTTGAGAAACTGCTCATACATATTCTAAGAGATGAACTCAAAGAAGTCAACTATGAAAATTTCAGTATAAAAGAATAGTAGCTTAATAAAAATACTCTGCATAGTTATAAATATTATAAACCTCTGAATTAAAATGTAATTATTAATAGGGTTCTTAAACCTTAAAATAAATATCAAAATGGTGTCTAAAAATGAGTCATTTTAAATAAATAACATTAACCTGGACCTATACCCAAGATAAGATAATCATTATTGAGAGTATGGAAGAAAGGAATAAAATAATTACACACCAAAATTTTCATCATATTTCAGAAAAATCACTAAGTAATATTTCATTCTTGATGTTTATAATTAAAAATATATTCAATTATATTTTATAACTTCCAAACTTTCTTATAATGAAAATATGCTGCTTTTAACATTAGGAAGACAGAAATAGTGGCAAAGGATTCAAAGAAAATTTTAAAAAGCAAATAACTCATCCATGCCATAACTCTTATATCTGTATATTTAAATTCTGTATTATATATCTAATATACTAGAATTTGATATTTCCTGAGATAGTCTTTCTCGCTTCCATGACCAAACACTACATGAATCTTTGAGAATTCAGGACATCATGCAGCATCTATCTATTTTTCTTCCTCCCAGATCATAATCTATTCATAAGAACAACTTCTATATAAAAATAAGACAACATTCTGATTAAGTTAAACATTTCTGGAGTTTAAAAGGCTATTTTGATATTCTGTGTATTTTTATGGAAACAGTCCTCAACTGAAAAACCAAGATGCTTAAAAGTTAAATTAGGGAATTCAAAAGCTTTATGAAAAGACGTTACAGAGCTTTACGCAGGTAAAGCAGTGAAGAAGAATGAGAAAACATAATAGTGGTATGTCATTATTGTTTGTCCATGGTGGACCACATTATTGTGCAGAATTTATTCCTTGAGATCCTATGTCACATTTCTGAAAACCAATCATAGTTAGGAAACGATTCCTATTTCCCTGGAAATTAGAAATCACTACCTACAGCAATGTCATAGCATCCCTTACGACATGGAGGCCTTGATGCACTCTGTATCATAACTCTTCAGATGGGTTCCATGTTCGTTTGTGTAGAATGTTAAATACCATGCTAAGCAAATCAGTTGTCTCTGCTCATTATAGACAAATTTGTCTGCCTAAAGCTATTTCATAAAAGAATAAACTGGTGTTTAAAAATATAAGCTACAGTTCCAAGGCTTGGTTTTTATCTTCGCAAAGATATTGAATTTAATGACTTTTGGGTCCTTGAGCTCCAAATCCTGTAATTCTACCATCTGGTCACCTCTGGCTAGAGAGTACAGTGGAGTACTTACCATGCCAAATAGTTGGAAAGTATTTAAACTCGCAAAGGTAAAAGTCCCTCAACATTTAGATTTTTAATTATTACAATTTTAGGCCTAAATATGGACCTAAATTTTAAAAAACAGTAATATGAGCATTTCATATTTTTCTTTTTTCTTTCATAAAGCAAGGCATATCTCATGTTAAATAAAAATAAACTCATTCAAAATTTTAGCTGGCAAGTTGTCAAAATATCCAATTCTAAGGCATGAAGAAAAAATTTGAGGTTTTTGTAGAGAATATTAAAAATAATTATAACTATAAGTACTACATATATATCTTCAGGTAATGCAGTTGATTGTACTAGTCATCACTGTAATAAATGTATCAAAACACTACAAATCTTCATAAAATTATATTGTACTCTATCATATTGATTTAAGACATGTTTCAACTTGAATTTCAAGAAATTTACAAAGTAATTTATCTACACTGTTACACCCAGAGATTCTGTTACATTCATAATCATCTACTATGCTCAGAAAATGTAACAACTATTTTCCTTAAAGTAAAATGTCAAGTGTCAGGAAAATGTGACTCTCCATACCCACCTTCACCACCTTACTGGCAACCACATTAACTCAGATCACCCAAGCACCATATGTTATAAAGCAAGTGTTAATGAGATGTCAAGTTTTACAGTTGAAACTTGTTACTGAGATGATCCTATGTTAGGCTCTTTAAAATGCAGGTAATTAGAGCAGAACCTGAGTGTAAATTTCACTGGGCATAAGAGAAATTTTTACATATTGAGACCAAGTTAGACTTTAACGCCCAGACCTCTTGGAGCCCATAGTCCAACTTGTACAAATTTCTAATACTTCACAAAGGATGAGTTTAAAAGCAAGAACAAGATTACAAACCTCACAACTAAGACTTCTTTGTGTTCTAAATATGCCTAAAATTAGCAGCTGCAAGGAAAGCAAGAAACTTTGAAAATTGAATTTATTTTCTAATAATTGTTTGGGGGAAATCTGAAAATAATGGAAATAGAAA
This sequence comes from Loris lydekkerianus, assembly GCA_963574355.1. NCBI lineage: Eukaryota > Metazoa > Chordata > Mammalia > Primates > Lorisidae > Loris > Loris lydekkerianus. The sequence continues at coordinate 12,609 of CAUYPK010013809.1, forward strand.
TTTTTTTTTCCATTCTGTTTGTCTGGGAACCATCACTATAACTTTTTCTCTTGGATTTTACAGAAGGATCAAAGTATAGCAAGGAGAAAGACAAAAAGAAATGAGTTTTTCAAGGTTAAATAAGATTCAAAATTATTATTATATAAATATAAAATAATAAATATAAATACAAAATATAACATTATATAAATATAAAATGTTATATTTTATAATATTTCAAGTTTAAATGAGTTGAGTTTTTAAGGTTAAATAAGATTCAAAATTATTATTATATAAATATATTATATAAATATAAAAAATAAAATATAAAATATAAAATTATATAAATATAAAATATTATAAAAAATTATTATTTGTGTCATCTGCAATTTATCTCCTCAGTGCTTAATAATTCTCTTCATAGAGATCTTTCACTTTCTTGGTTCATGATATCTCTAGGTAGTTTACTTTCTTTATAGCCATGGTGAGCAGTATTAAGTCTTTGATTTGACTCTCAGCTTGACTGTTATTGTTACATACAAATGCTAATGATTTGTGTGCATTGTTTTTGTACCCCCAAGACTTCACTGAATTTATTTCATCAATTCCAGGAGTCTCTTGGTGCAATCTTTCAGTTTTTCAATATATAAAATCATATCATCTGCAAAAAAGCAATAATTTTACCTCCTGCTTCCCAATTTGGATAACCTTTCTTTCTTTCTCTTGGCTGGTTGCTCTGGCAAGGATTTCCAGCACTATGCTAAATAGAAGTGGTGATGGAGGTACCCTTCTCTTATTCCAGTTCTTAAAGGAAATGCTTTCAACTTTTCACCACTTATTATGGTGTTGGCTGTTGGTTTGTCATTCATGGCTTTTAAAATCTTGAGGCATGTTCATTCTATGCCTAGTTTATTGAGCATTTTTCTCATGAAAGGGTGCTGAATTTTGTCAAATGCTTTTCCTGCATCTATTGAGATTATCATATCATTTTGTTTTTCTTCTGCTTATGTGGTGAATCATATTTAATGATTTATATATGTGTGGGTCCTTGAACCCCTAGGATGAAGCCCACTTGGTCATAGTGGATTTTTTTTTTTTTTTTTGATGTGTTGTCGAATTCAGTTTGCTAGCATTTTATTGAGAATTTTTACAACTATATGCATAAGAGATACTGGTCTGTAGTTTTCTTCTTTTTTTTTATGTCCTTTTCTGGCTTTGGTATCAATGACATACTGGCTTGGAAAAAAGGGTTGGGAAAGATGCCTACCTTCTTCATGTTAGGGAGTGATTCCTGCAGTATGGGCACCAGCTCTTCATTGTTAAATCTTATAAAATTTGGCTGTGAATCCATCTGGTCCAGGGTTTTTTTATGTTGAAAGACTTTTTTATTGTTGTTTCAATCTCATAGCTCATTATAGGTCTATTCAAGAGTACTAATTCTTCCTGAGTGTGTCTTGGAAGATTATGTGCAGCCAGGAATTTGTCTATTTCCTCTATGTTTTTGTATGCATAGAGATTTTCATAGTATTCACAGAGATATTTCTGTGGTATGAGTTGTAATATCTCCTTTTTCCTTTCTGATTGAGTTTATTGGAGTCCTTTCTCTTCTATCCTTGGCTAATCTAATTAGAGATCTACCAATTTTGTTTATCTGTTCAAAGAACTAGATTTTTATTTCATTGATCCTTTGTATTTTTGTTGTTATTGTTTTCCATTTTATTTAGTTCTGCTCTGACCTTTGTTATCATTTTTTTCTTCTATTGGCTTTGGATTACGTTTGTTCTACCTTTTCTGATTTCTTGAGACATGTCATTAGACTGTTAATTTTTGATCTTCGTATCTAGTTGATGTCGGCATCCAGCCTATGAATTTTCCTATTAGGGCTACCTATGCCCTAATAGGGGTAACAAATTACATAGATTTGGGTGGATTTTGTCCCCTTCTCATTCAATTCAAGGAATCTTTTGCTTTCCATCTTAATTTCATTATTGACTAAATAATCATTTAGTAGCAGGGTGTTTAATTTCCATTCTATGTCTTTGTATAGAATTGATTTTCTCTAGTTTTATTCCACAGTCATCTAAGAAAATACATGATAATGATTTCTATCTTTTTGAATTTTTGGACTAAGGCATGACCAAATTAAAGAATATTCCATGGGCTTATGAGAATATATATTCAGTAGTTTTAGGGCAAAATATTCTGTAAATGTCTGTTAGGCCCATTTGTTCTAGAGTTCCATTTAAGTCTGATGTTTATTTTCTGCTTAGATGATCTGTCCAGTTCTGTTAGTGGGGTGTTGAAGCAAACATAATGCTGCTGCTTATCCCTTTGTTTTATGAATCTGGGCCCTCTTGGGATAGATGCATAAATATTCAGGATTGTTGTCTTCCTGTTGAATGCTCTCTTTACCATTATATATAATATAATGATCATCTTTATCTTTCTTTACTATTGATTTGAAATCAATTTTATCTGATATGAGAATGGCTATACCTGATTTCTTTTGGTTTCCATTTTCATCAAATATTTTTTCCATCCCTTCACCTTCAGTCTGTGAATCCATGTGGGTTAGATATGTTTCCTGGGGACAACAGATAATTGGGTTGCATTTTTTTCATCCATTCAGCCAGTTCGTGTGTCTCTTCAGTGAGGCATTCAGAACATTCACATTGATTATATAGCTCTTTAAAGTTAACAACCTATTTTTGATGGCTATATAATATTGAGGATAAAATGATTAATAACAAACTTACTCTGAACTGTGTCTGAGCTGAGGAATATTTAATTATTTTTCACAGGAAGCACTGTCATATCCATTTTTTTCCTCTGGGAGACAAATCAATTATCATGTTAGTTGATAAAGAAGAAGTTATTGTTGAAAGGGGTAAGCTTTTCCAATAGCTTAAGTGGGATAGCCAACATACACAAAGAAATTTCGGAGAAAAAAATCCATTCCTTTTTTAAAAGCACAGTATGAGTCACTATGCAGATCTCAACAGAAGAATAATAATTTCATGGAAATTAAATCATAAAGATTTGGACTTCAGATGATAACATTAGAAAAGTCTGAGAATAACTCACAAAGAATATTATAAAGCAAGGAAGCAAGGAAGCATCAGATCCCACTGAAAATAAAAAACAGAAAAGAATTATTAGCACCTGGGAAAAGATGAACCCAAACCAGAATAGAAGTACTCCTTTAATCTCAAACATTAACTATTCTCACCAACTTTTACTTTATTTATAAAAAAGAAATAGAAAGTGGCAAAACTCCACTTCTTAGTAGGATAATAATCGCAGGGGTTGATTTAAAGAACTTCTTCAACCACTTTTGCAGATGGATGAGAACTGGGTGAACCCTGGGAGATTCTTTAAGTTAAATTTGGTATCTTGAATAAATAAATATCTTAGCAAAGTTTAATTCTCCCTAAATATTTTTAAATTATCACTCATATAATCACATTTTCTTCCCATAAAGGTCATGTGGGATACAATAGGCCTACATTAATTATACCTTCCATTAATGCTATCAAGTGATTTATTCAATGTCATACAGTTTGTGTTATAACCTATTCTATATTAACTACTATAAATCTAGATTTAGCTGCAAATCTATAACTCTATGCTATAGAGAATACCTAAAAAATTTTCAGGTAAAAGTCATTTAACAGCTTTTCATTCCTTAATTTACTTTTAAACCCTATTGTTCTTAATGCCAACTCAAATTCCAGTGATGCTTTTTAATTCCAATGCTTAAATCTTTTCACTTTCATTTCACATAATATTTTACATAAAGGTAATACAAACCCACAGAATAATCACTGTAATTTATATGTTTAAATGTTAAAAATATTTTAACATTTAACAATTTTAAAAAATTCACTCTAACTATTCCAGCTGACATCAGAAAAATGTTACCTTAGGGAAATACCACAACATGCCCACCAAAATAACTAAAATCTTACTAACTGAAAAGTTCAAGTGTTAAAAAGAATAGGGAACATCTACTCTGTTCCTCAAAATCACTTTGGAAATTCTAATTTTCAGGATCCCATTTCTTCTCTGTCAATCCCCTAACTTTAATAGAAGAAAACTTGAAAAGCTGTTGTTCTTGTAAATCAACCACTTGCAAATGATATGGTTTTGGTTTTCAGAAATCTCAGCTCTATAGCTTCTATAGGTAAGAGTTTTATTCAGAATAGATATACAGTATTTTATATTATTTATGTAAAACTTGAGCTAGGAATTCAAAGTCCTGAGTTTATCTCTTTCCCCACTTTCTCCAGAGGAGTTAGGAGCAATGAGTAATCCCAAATACTATTTAGTTTGACAAAATATTCTAAAGTAGCCAATACAGGATCACCCAGAAATTTCCCTTCCATCAGTACTCAGTTAAGATTATTCTAATATTTTTCATATCTTTTTTGCCACATCATGCCACCAGTACCAAATGCCCTCTTCACCACTGAAAACAGAATCGTAAGTGCAGCTAATTAGATTAGAGAATTATTTCTAGAAAACTAAGAAATAATTTAGAAAACTCATCCTTTTGTTCCTCCAAAACCACTTCCAGTACCAAAACCTATATCATCTAAGGTTCAACCAGAAAAACAGAATCAGTAGAAAATATACATTAAGAGTTTATTGCAGGACTCTTGAGGCTGGGAGAGGATTAAAGATGGCCGAGTAACAGCTTCCCTGCAACTGGGCACAGCAAGTCTGGGTAGACAAGACTCCAGGCATCTCTGGCCGGTGGGATCTGCCTATGATCATCCCTTTGAGGATGCAGGGAGCCACAAAGGGACTTCTGGACCCCAGGAGGAGGATAAAAACAGTGGAAAACTGGCAAGTGGTTGCGTGTGTTCTATTGACCTAATCACGCCGGCAACTGTGAGTACAAGCAGCAGTGAGACTGCAAACCGGAAAGGCCTTACCTGTGAACTGTTTTGGTGTTCTTAGGCTTGGTGCTCAGCTGAGCTGCCTTGGGGAGATCTTGATCAGTAGTGTGGAGAACTTTGGGCATTGTCTGGGGCCCTGACTGAGCCACTGAGCTGGGCGCAAGAAGCCATTGGAAAAGAACTGCCCCAACAAGCTCCGCCCTCAGGGTCCCAGAGCAAGGATCCGGCGGACAAAGTAACCCAGTGACTGAGCAGCCTAACGGTGGGGACTGAACTGCTTTACAGCCTTAATCCTTAGGGGCAGAGTGAGATGGTTTTGGCACACTGGAGCCTTGGGCTATTGCCCTGGGTAGAGTGCTGTGACATCACAGCTCATAGCAACCTCAAACTCCTGGGCTTGGTGCCGCCCAGACCTCCATAAGAGCTGTGCAGCGACCCCCGACTGGTGACCTCGACTGGTGACCCAATGGGCCTCTGCATTCCCTGACCAGGAACTGCAGGAGCCATGCAACCCTGCGTTCTCCCTCCTGTGTCCTCCCAGCCTCCACACTAGCCGTTCATCTGGCCAGGGACTCTGGTAGCTGCGTGCCCTCTGGAGCCCTCCCTTCCTCTGCGCAGAGCCCTTCTGCTGGCCAGAGACTTCTGGAGTCTTGGGCTCTCTGTGCCAAAGTCACTGGGTGCCAGGCACTCCCAGACCGTGCACACAACCCCCAGCCCTGTTGCTGGATCCAGGCGTGTCACACACCGGAGCTGCTTCCACAACCAGAACTCCCTAGCTAGAGCAGCCCCAGAGGAACTACACAGGGTCACTCCCCACAAAGATCCAGAAACAATAGAGTGATCCTGCTGGCATCTAATCTTGGAGAGACACCTCCCCAACTCTGAGGACAGCCAGAGGCAATGGAGAAAAACAATCATGAGGTGAAATCAACAGAAAAACTCTGGCAATATGAATAATCAGAGTAGATCAACTCCCCCAAGGATCAATGGGGCAGAAACAGCACAAGAACCCATGCACAAAAAAATAGCTGAGATGTCAGAAATTGAATTCAGGATCTGGATAGCAAATAAGATTGAACTAGAATACTAAAAGTTATCTCAAGAATTCAACTGATTCAAAGAGCAAATGACCAAAGATTTTGACACATTGAGACAAGAAGTGGCAGCGCTCAAAGATCTGAGAAACACAGTAGAATCCCTCAGTAACAGAATGGAGCAAGCAGAAGAAAGGATTTCTGACATTGAAGAAAGAGCTTTCGAAAGCGCCCAAACCCTCAAAGAAGACGAGAAATGTTGAGCAAAAACAAACCACTCTCTTAGAGAGCTCTGGGATAATTCGAAGAAAACCAATATTTGTCTTATAGGGATCCCCGAAAGTGATGAAGTGGCTTCACAAGACACAGAGTCTCTTCTCCATGAGATTATGAAAGAGAACTTTCCAAATATGCCAAGGGATTTCAAAATTCAGATACCAGACAGTTTCAGAACTCCAGCACGACTCAACCTGATTAAGACATCCCCCAGATACATCAAAATCAATTTCACTAAAGTAATATGAAGGAGAAAAATCTGAAAGCTGCCAGACGAAAGAAAACCATTAACTTCAAGGGGAAGAATATTAGAATAACTGAAGATCTCTCTGTTCAAACCTTTCAAGCTAGAAGAAGATGGTCATCGAGTTTTAATCTCCTAAAACAAAATAACTTTCAACCCAGGATTCTGTACCCAGCTAAACTGAGCTTCATTTATGACAGAGAAATTAAATACTTCAATGACATTCCGATGTTGAAGAAATTTGCCAGAGCTAAACCACCTCTCTGGGACATTCTTAGACCTATCCTCCATAAAGTCCAGCATAATTCGTCACCACAAAAGTAAATCCACCCAAATAATTTTGGATCAAATTCCAACTTCCACAGTTGCAAGAAGATTAAAAATGTCCACCGGGCTCTCCAATGGCTTATCAATATTCTCAATTAATGTTAATGGTTTAAATTGTCCTCTAAAGAGGCACAGGTTGGCGGACTGAATACAAAAACTAAAGCCAGATATCTGCTGCATCCAAGAATCACATCTAACATTAAAAGACAAATATAGTCTCAAGGTGATGGGATGGTCATCTATATTCCAGGCAAATGGAAAGCAGAAAAAAGCAGGCATTGCAATCCTCTTGGCAGATACAATAGGCTTTAAACCAACCAAAATAATTAAGAATAAGGAGGCACACATCATATTTGTTAAAGGTAATACTCAATATGATGAGATCTCAATTATTAATGTTTATGTACCCAACCACAACGCACCACAATTTATAAGAGAAACTCTAACAGAAATGAACAACTCGATTTCCTCCACTTCCGTAGTAGTTGGAGATTTTATTAACCCTTTAGCAGTGCTGGATAGATCCTCCAAAAAGAAGCTAAGCAAATCAATTTTAGATTTAATCTCAACCATTCAACATCTGGACATAACAGACATCTACAGAACATTTCATCCCAACAAAACTGAATACACATTGTTCTCCACAGCCAACGAAACATACTCCAAAATCGACCACATCCTAAGCCACAAATCTAACCTCAGCAAATTTAAAAAAATAGAAATTATTCCTTGCATCTTCTGAGACAATCATGGAATAAAAGTTGAACTAAATAACAATAGGAACCTGCATACACATACAAAAACATGAAAGCTAAACAACCTTATGCTGAAGGATACATGGGTTATAGACGAGATTAAGAAGGAAATCACCAAATTGTTGGAACAAAACAACAATCAAGACACGAATTACCAGAACTTCTGGGATACTGCAAAGGCAGCCCTAAGAGGGAAATTTCTAGCACTGAAAGCCTTCCTCAAAAGAACAAAAAGAGAGGAAGTTAATAACTTAATGGAACATCTCAAACAACTGAAGAAAGAAGAATACTTCAACCCCAAACCCAGCAGAAGAAAAGAAATTAACCAAAATAAGAGCAGAATTAAATGAAATTGAAAAAAAGAGAACTATACAACAGATCAATAAATACAAAAGTTGGTTTTTTGAAAACATCAATAAAATAGATAAACTTCTGGCCAACCTAACCAGGAAAAAAAGAGTAAAATCTCTAATTTCATCAATTAGAAATGGTAATGATGAAATAACAACAGACCCCTCAGAAATTGAAAGAATCCTTAATGAATACTACAAGAAAACTCTACTCTCAGAAATATGAAAATCTGAAAGAAATCAACCAATACCTGGAGGCACGTCACCTACCTAGACTTACCCAGAACCAAGTGGAAATGTTGAACAGGCCGATATCAAGTTCTGAAATAACATCAATTACACAAAATCTCCCTAAAAAGAAAAGTCCAGGACCAGATGGTTTTACATCAGAATTCTACTAAACGTTTATAGAAGAACTAGTACCTATACTGCAAAACCTCTTCCAAAATATAGAAAAAGAAGAAATATTACCCAACACATTCTACGAAGAAAACATCACCTTGATCCCCAAACCAGGGAAAGACCCAACAAGAAAAGAAAATTATAGACCAATATGACTAATGAATATAGATGCTAAAATACTCAATAAGATCCTAACAGAATCCAACAACACATCAAAAAAATTATACACCATGACCAAGTCGGATTTATCTCAGGGTCTCAAGGCTGGTTCAATATACATAAATCTATAAATGTAATTCAACACATGAACAAACCTAAAAATAAAAACCATATGATTCTTTCAATTGATGCAGGAAAAGCTTTTGATAATATCAGCATCCCTTTATGATCAGAACACTTAAGAAAATTGGTATAGAAGGGACATTTCTTAAACTAATAGAGGCCATCTGCAGCAAACCCACAGCCAATATCGTATTCAAAGGAGTCAAATCGAAATCATTTCCACTTAGATCAGGAATGAGGCAAGGTTGCCCATTGTCTCTATTGATCTTTAACATTGTAATGGAAGTTTTAGCCATTGCAATTAGGGATGAAAAGGCGATCAAGGGTATCCACATAGAGTCATAAGAGATCAAACTTTTACTCTTTGCAGATGATATGATCGTATATCTGGAAAACACTAGGGATTCTACTACAAAACTCTTAGAAGTGATCAAGGTATATAGCAATGTCTCAGGCTACAAAATCAACACCCATTAATCTGTAGCCTTTATATATACCAACAACAACCAAGCCGAACCAACAGTCAAGGAGTCTATTCCTTTCACAGTAGTGCCAAAGAAGATTAAATATTTGGGAGTATACCTAACAAAGGACGTGAAAGATCTCTACAAAGAGAACTATGAAACTCTAAGAAAAGAAATAGCTGAAGATGTTAACAGATGGAAAAACAT
>CAUYPK010013812.1:0-29811 GCA_963574355.1 Loris lydekkerianus
AGAGAGAGATGGAGAGAGAGCGAGAGAGATGGAGAGAGAGAGAGAGAGATGGAGAGAGAGAGAGAGAGAGAGAGATGGAGAGAGAGAGAGAGAGAGATGGAGAGAGAGAGAGATGGAGAGAGAGAGATGGAGAGAGAGAGAGAGATGGAGAGAGAGATGGAGAGAGAGAGAGAAAGAGAGATGGAGAGAGAGAGAGAGAGAGATGGAGAGAGAGAGAGAGAGAGAGAGAGAGAGAGAGAGACAGACAGACAGAGAAGTGAGGGAACAGCCATGAGAATAAGGTTGGGGGCAGAGAGGGGAGAGAGAGTTGGAAGCAGAGGAAAGAAGTGAGTTTGAAATCTTTGCAATCACATGTTTTTCATAGCCAAGGATGAATTTTTTATTCTTTTAAATAAAATCTAATTTCTTTACAGAATAGCCCAGGATGACTGGAAAAATCCTATGTTGTCTGGAGTTTTCCATTAAAGACACGCTGGTGTTACTAACCAGGTTACTGAGACCAGGTAGTCATCTCATGTTCTCCAGATATGAGTTTACTTTTATGAACCTGAGCAACTCTGAATCTATTTACAGTCCAGGAAAATGGTCATGGTTGTTACTGTTTTTTTTTTTTTTTTCTTTTTTGGTATGGTTATATCTGATTTCTATTTTACAAATATACATTTTTAAATTATTAATGATATATTCATATAATGTAGCCATTAGGATTAATTTTATAGAGTTTTTTGTTGGTTTTCTTTTGACAGAGTCTCACTCTGTTGCTAGGCCTAGTGTGCCATGGCGTCACTAGGAAGTTCACAATAACATCAAACTCCTGGGCTCAGGTGATCTGCTTGCCTTAGCCTCCCAAGTAGTTGGGACTACAGGTGCCCACCACAACACCCAGCTAGTTTTTCTATTTTTAGTAGAGATGGGGTCTTACTCTTGCTCAGGCTGGTCTTGAGTTCCTGAGCTGAAGCAATCCACCTGCCTCAGCCTCCCAAAGTGCTAGGATTACAATGTGAACCACCATACCCAGGCAAAGAGTATAGAGTTTTTAATGACATGAGAACATACTTATGTTATATGTATTAAAAATTGGGAGATAATACTTGCATATACACATGTATCCTCAATTACATAAAATGTATATTTAGGCAACACACTGGCAGGCAATATGGTAAAATATTGATCACAGTTGTCGTGGTTGTAAGGTTTTAAATGACTCTTATTTTATACCTTAAAAACATTTCTCTAGTGAGTATGTGTTAATTTTATAGCTATAAGAAAAGAACACTGTATTAGGCAATCAATCATCCCTTACCCATTTTTGAGACTGCGTTGATCGTTCGCACTTAGCTAAGTGACAGCTAAGTTAGAGCTCACATTTTTGTGCCTCTGTCCATGAATCACCGTGATGTCATTTGGTGACTGTTATTTCCACATATTGCTAATGGCATTAGCATCAAATGACACTTTATCTACCACCTCATGCTCATGGAGAGTGCAGGATGAGAGCCGGGGATGTTTAAGAAGACAAATCACTTCCTTGCTTGTGTTCAGTCAATATTATAAACGTATTTCCGTGAACTGTATCCTAACAACTTTTATCACCAGTGGAAATGTTAGAAGGTATTTTACCTAGGACAATCATCAACCTTATCTTTTTTGGACACTCTCAAATTCACATTAATTTTATCTATTTTCAGTTACATGTATAGGTAATTATGGGGAGTGTTTTAAGATTTTCTAGACTTTTAATATGACAAAAATTACAAACTCGTATAACCTTGGTGTGGGTTACATTGGTCCCCACGGTGCGGGGCAGGATTGTAAATACTACACAGGAAGAAGAGTTTCCTGTTCCAATTAAGTAGGAAGAGTTGAATTAAAGTTAGAAGCTTCTGCACTGAAGGGCGTGTGGGAGCCTTGCTGTGGTAATATTAACATATATGTGAATCTTCCAATGGGATTGAATGTTAAGCGTTTCCCAAACATATTTGGCCAGAGTCTCTTTTCACTGAGCATCTTGGGAGTCACATTCTCTGGGCAGCTAGGAGACACAGCCCTTTGGTTTTTTGCATGGACCAGGGAGGAGAGATTTAACGAACCCACTGTTGGTCATACTCCCTGGCTAAGGGAAAAGTACATGCCGTTGGTATTTTATTGCCTATCACCAGGCATTTAGTAAGGAAGGCTTGTTCAAAAATACTAACACGAAAAGTCTGGTCTGATCTGTAAGAGAAACTCACCTCCCAGGGTATCCTCTCCAAATACACTTAAGTGCTCATCACCCTGTTAAAGGACACCACAGTATTAGATGACAGTCATATCAGGTACGGCGTTAAACTCCTGGCCAACATTAACATACGTAAACTTCCAAACAGTTCTAAGATGAACAGTATTTTACAGAAGAAGAAACAGAATTCCAGAAGTTGCTGAAGGGCACACTGTAGTGTGAGACAGAGCTCAGGTGTAAACACAGCTGTCTGTCCCAGGCATTCACACTCTTTTTAACCAGTACAGGAGCCAGCCTTGTCTTCTGGGGCTTCTATGCACAGAAAAGCCCACTTCAGGGGGACAAAACCCTGCAGGGCTGGCAGCTTACTGACAGGTGTGGCCACAGCTGTTTTGAGAGTAACTCCATAATTTAAACTCAGCTTGGCAACCTTTTTCTGTAAAGGGCCAGACAGTGTATTCAGGATTGTGAGCCACGTGGTCCCTGCCTTACCTCATTATCCACTCACAGGCCACAGCTTACCAAGGCCTGGATCAACACACAAGACAAGAAAAGTTCGAGTGGCCAGCTTTATGGATGCCTGTCACTAAGATTGTCATTTTTTACATTTATTTTTTATTTTTAACTTTATTTTTATGGCTCACGCTATTACAGATAGAACACCTGCACCCATATTAACAAACCAAAAACCTATGCACAGAAACAAGAGGAAGAAAATTTATCAGGCTGTCAACCACAGTCTTTGGATGGTGAGACCATGGGTGAGTTTCTCTTCTGCATTTCTGTAACTTCAAAGTTTCCATCATAAACACATACTTCATATCTTCGTAGATAATGGAAACACCAAAACACTATCATGATGAAGACCTTTCAAAGAAACGGAGATAAAATAACTGCTAATCCCACAAACACAACTGTTTCTTAATTTTTTCCCATCTTTCTTCCCATCTTTGACACTTGTGCACATTTATAATTAACACCCTGACAATCAGACTGGGGCACAGATCAAGATGTTGTAACAGCAATTGTTGGGTGTGGGGAATATGGGTGAATGTTTTCATTTTATTTTTTTAATCAAACAGATACTCTATTCCTTACAGAGTAGTCCACGGTGGTTGGAAAAAATCCAGAAAAAATTTTATAAAAAGGCATTTGGTGAGGATTCTTCCTCCCTGCCTATGTCTTTATCTACATTGTTTTTCTAATCCCTTATCACTAACAGGTAACTACTTAGAGAAATTTCTTTCTCATAAGACACATAAAAAATGACTTCCAGATATCCAGGGAGATACTTCACTGTATATATTTGAGACAGGCTCTCACTCTGTTGCTCCGGGCTAGAGTGAAGTGGCACCATCATAGTGCACAGCAACCTCAAACTCTTGGGCTCAAGTGGTCCCCTGGCCTCATGCTCCTGAGTAGCTGGGACTGCAGGCGCCCACCACGATGCCTGGCTTATTTTTTTATATTTTGTAGAGATCGGGTCTTACTTTCTATTTTTGTAGAGATGAGGTCTTGCTTTCTATTTTTTGTAGAGATGGAGTTTTCCTCTTGTTCAGGTTGGTATCAAATTCCTGGCCTCAAGAGATCTTCCTGCCTCAGCCTTCCAGAGTGCTGGGATTATAGGTGTGAGCCATCACATCTGGCCTAAATATATATTCTTGCAACCACCATTTCTCACGCACAACAGTATCCAACTTTCATTGTGCATACATATGTGTTTATGATGCAATATTATTCTATAAAACACTGCTCTTTTGCTTGCTTTTTCACTTATTGATAAATCCTAAAGAACTTTCTGTGTCAGTACAGAATGTTCTCAGTACGGAATGTTATGGCCTGAACATATTCTATTGTATGGATGGTACTATAGATTTATTTGTTAAACTAGTCCTTTATTGACGGACCATTGTTTCCAATCTTTGACTGTTTTGGAAAAAGTGACGTAGTGAATAAATTTGCATGAATGTCATTTCATAGACCTATTTCTGTAAGCTCAATTCTGAGAGGGGTACTGCCTGGTCAAAGGGCACAGTGTTTATAAGTCTGATAGACTTTTGCCAAACTGCTCCCCATAGGTTTGTACCATTTTGTCATGGGATACTAAATCATCTGAACTGACAGAGGAAGAGTATAGGGTGGCGCCTGTGGCTCAAAGGAGTAGTGCTCTGGCCACATATACCGAAGGTGGCAGGTTCAAACCCAGCCCTGGCCAAAAACTGCAAAAAAAAAAAAGAGGAAGAGTATAAGCAGAGACACAGATTTGATGTAATGCCATTCATGACTCACAGGTATAAAGCCAGGACACAGTCTGCACTGATGTGATTATTACCGGTGGGAAAAGCTGCAGCAAAGCCGCCAACACGAAAAGGAAACTTCAAGTTGCTACACCTTTTTGATGCTGTGTGTTGGGTAATATGTTAGCAATTAATGGGGAGAAATCTGGAATCCTATTGAAGGGGCACATTCAAAAGCTCAAGACGGGATTAGTGGCTTTATGGAAAAACTAGATTTTGACCACATATCTGTTTTGGTCTCTCACTCTTATTTTCTAGCTAACCCAGAGCTGTAAGGAGTAAAGAACAACTGAGATTCCACTTTATTTCCCTACGTGGACCTGCAGGCAAGAGGAAACTGCCTTCGAAAGGCTGGATTCTGGAAAGAAAAAAAAGAAAAAAAGAAAAAAAAAAAAAAAGAAAGGCTGGATTCTGGTATCATTTGTAGGAAGGGCAGCTAATTGGAGAGTGTGTGTGTATGTGCGTGTGTGTGTGTGTGTGTGTGTGTGTGTACGTTTTCCTTTAGGATCAGAGCCCCTATCACCACGTCAAGATGTAGTCTTGGCTGGGCACACTGGTTCATGTCTGTAATCCCAGCAATTTGGGCAGCTGAGGTGGGAGGATTATTTGAGCCCAGGAGTTTGACACCAGTCTGAGCAACACAGACTACAAAATTTTTTTTCGCTACAAAAAAATTAAAAAATCAGCTGAGCATGATGACAGACACCTGTGGTCCAAGCTACTCGGGAGGCTCAGGTGAGAGAATTGCTTGAGCCCAGGAGTTAAGGCTTCATGGAGCTATGATGAGACCACTGCCCGTCAGCCTGGGTGACAGAGAGAGACCAGAGCTTCCAGCTTCCCAGAGGAAGGCTGAGCTTTCAACTCAGCTGACATGAATCCCCACGTCCTCCCCCCATCCTCTCCTGCTATAGGAGGTGGGAATCATGTTTTCAGATAGTCCTACTGGCCTTCCTTAAAATAAACAATTTTGGTATTTAAAAACGTTTGTGGGGGGCATGAAGTTCTCCTGAGAAGAAGGAAGTAGTAGGTCAGTTAGGGGGATGTCTTCCAAGTTCACAGTAAGTTGTTTGTATTAACCAGTGTGTGTGTGTGTAGCCTTCATGCTATAAAAATATGGATGGCTTCAAATGGCATTATGAGAAAGAGGCCTGCTTGACAATAAAATGTTACATCTAAGATTAATTGCTTGCTCTAACATTCACAAAGAAATGATCCCAAGGAAAAAAGGACTCTTTTCTCTAACACTGAACACAGATAACTTCAAAATTAAAAACAAAAAAAAGATTTCAAAGAGATTCCTTAAGTTTCTGAGCCAGTGTGAGGAGCAGCCTGTACCAGTTTTTTTAACCTCAACTAATTGTGAACAGATAACCCACATTCTGGAAGAATCATGAGCCATGGAATGCTAGCACAGGAGGATTTTCTTAGACGTCTATTTAGTTGGTCCAGTGGCTCATGTCTCTGTTTATAAAGGAGAAACAGCAGGGTGCTGAGGGTGGTGGTGGCCATACAAATGTGCTGGAGCGTGCGGACGAATTCACTTCACTGAGGAGACTCTTAATAGGATAGGATAATAGTTCAGGAAGAACACCCCCAAAGGGACCAGGCTATTTATCCATCTTGTAATTTGAAAATGATTAAAAAATTTTTTTTAACCTATGCCTGTTTAAAGAGAAAGCAAAACAACCCACACACCATTTTTACTGTTGGGAGACAGGTCCCCCTTGGCCATCCAGGGTAGAGTGTAGTGGTACCTTCACAGCTCACTGCCCCTCACGTTCCCAGGTTCAAGCGACCCTCCTGCCTCAGCCTCCAAGTAGCTGGGCCTACAGGCACAAACCTGGCCACTATTTTAGTTTTTGTTAAGATGGAGTCTTGGTATGTCACTCAGGCTGGTCTCAAACTCCTGGCCTCAAGTTATCCCCTCACCTCAGCCTCCCAAAGTGCTGGGATTACAGGTGTGAGCCCCTGCGCCTGGCCAATAAATAATTTTTTAGAAAGGATTGCCAGAACTAATGTTCAGGTAGTATTTAGAGTGTTTTTAACACGTGCAGTTTCATCTCATCTCAGGAAAACACTATGAGGCAGTTTGGTAGTTCCCATTTTTCAGATGAGGAAACTGAGGCTCAGAAGGCTTAGGAGACTTGTGTGGGAGACCCCAGCGGGACTCTCTGCCTCCCTCCTGCTGCTCCAGATGGAATGAAAGACACTAAGCCGTGGTCAAGTGGGCGACAAAGCGCAGTGAGTGAGCAGGGGCCTCGTTACAAAGACTCCTGCATCAAGCTTAGCAAAACATCTGAAAGTGGATTTTATAGGTTTTATTGGCACACTATGAAGTTTTGAAATCTCCTGCATCTTCATCAGGAGAATATTGGAAGACAGAAACGTTAACTATATTTCATCAGAAGGGAGAAGGGAAATTAGTCCTTGAAAATGTTTGAAAATGTTTTGAATGTTTACAGTTCTTTCCTAAATCACTTAGAGTAATGCGCAATTTGAATAAAAAGTGTCTGGGAAGTGGGATGTAATTTAGTTACACCCAAGAATTTATCCTGCAGCAAGTACGGTTCCTCATTCACTGAAGTACACACAATTAGAGACCAGCTCGCTGTGGGAGTACTTGTGTAATTCAGCAAACAAGGACTAAAAAATACAGTGGCTGCTGGGCTGACCTTTTCCAGGCATATGAAATTGTAGGTTCTCTACATAAACTGCTTTAAACAGTGGTTTACAGATCTAGTTCTCGAGGAGAAATGGTATTTTTCTTCTTTACGTATACACTGAAATGTTGATGACTCTAATGAGAAATTTTAAAGAAAATATTTTCTCACTGTTACCCTGTAAGTCCCTATTTTCTCCATCTCAGATGTGTCCAACTCACCCCTCCCCTAGAATTATGAAAGAAAACACTTTGATCTTGTCTCTCTGTGCCAAGTGTGGCACCAGTGTCAGGCAGGGCTCTCTGAGGCTGGGGGGTATAATCCAAGCGCAGAGTTTCCATTCTGACTTTTTAAAATTTAATGTTGGCCATAAAGTCACCACTGACTGGAGTCTTACTGAGGAGAGGAATTTGGCCTTTATTTCCTTGTTTTCTAATTACTTGTAAAACAGAAATAAATGGCAAATCTTAGTGCTGGGGGGGCCTGACACAGCCAGACACGAACCCTTTTCTCTCCTCCACTATGATGAAGACATGAAGGAGCTGATTAGCCCCTGAAGTGTGTGCCAAAGGACCCTAAACTTCTGGGCAAGCTGCGGAATTTGCCCTCCCACTGCAGTCCCATATAAAAGGGGTCTCTAACACCACTTTGCACTGCCCAGGAGGGTCACCCTCCCCTTCCAATGAACCTGACCTGAACCTCTCCCCTGCGGTCTCCCTCTCTGGGTGCCACAGCTCACACCTCTCACTTAGCTTCAACCACTGGCAATTACAAGAGCATATTATGCTCTTAGCAAAATGGAAAATCAGACTAAGTATTAGAATAAAACTCATTGGATGTGTGTTCACGCACTTTTCAGGGAGAAAAAGGGATGCTCCAGAGGGGTTCCCTCTGTCCCATCACCTTTCTTTAAGCAGGAAGTAAGCCTGGGAGATGGCAGGTCTAGAAGGAGAGAGCTCTGGGGGCTCTGGAGACGCTGGCAACTCCTCCTCCACCCAGCTTCCTTCCGAGTTCCTCCACCTGCAGCCTGTACTTGACGCTGTCCTGCATTTCTCAATTATCAACATGTGGGTTTCTATGAACGTTTTGAAACAGATCAAGTTCTGGTCCATTATTTCACTTCCAAGAAACACAGTCGCAGCGTCCTTTCTGATTCACCCGTGTAAGTTGCAATTTGCTCAGCTTATTGGTGTTGCTGGGGGGCCTGGTTTGTTTCTATCCATGGGTATTTTGTTTCTTGATTTGGGGGCAAAGTGAAGGCATTCCAGGTGGAGCAAACATAATACAAAATCTTCGTAATGATTCACACACCACAGATGCAATGAAAAGCTTTTTGCGGACCACTCCTGAATCTATGGTCCTGCTCCGGCCTGGATGGTCATCACTCCTCCACTCAGATGTCTGTGTTCAGTCCCCTGCGGTGCTAGAGGGTGAGGCTGAGCAGGCTGTGACACGTAGTTAGCTTGTGGTCGTGGGATCACCAGCCAAGGAAGAGCGGAAAAATAGCATTTGGGCTGGAGCTGGGCATCGGAAAGGCAGGTCAAAAGGAATGTCCTTGCCACCAGAAGCAGTCCCCATGCCTGGGGAGATGGGTGGTAGTCAGAATCTGGAGTCTGAGGGGAGCTAGAGACAGCCGGAGACTGCTCAGCGGCGCTATCTGTGACTTGTATAAAGTTCATGCTGTTTTGTCCGCACGAGTTAAGATAAACTTAACATGAGATAAATGATTCATTTAATCTTCCCAGAACTTGACCCTCTGCCCTGGCCTCTGGACCCCTGCTTATTATGTTTGCCCCGCCAGGAAGGCCTTCGCTTTGCCCCAAGTCTGTCTACGTTCTGCCCCCGTTCCATTTCCCCTCCTCCTCGAGCCTTTTGCCAGGCGCTGCTTCCTCACTAGACTCCCCGGAATCATCCATTTGGCCCAGAGCATGTGTGGGTGGCAGGAACGGCAACAAGAGCAGGAACATTTTTGGAATATGTGCCATTTGCCAGGCGTAGCGCTAGCACGTCGTGTAGACAGGGGTGTCCAACCCTTTGGCTTCTCTGCACCACATTGGAAGAAAAGCTGTCTTGAGCCACACATTCAATACACCAACATTAACAGAAGCTAATGAGCAAAATAAAGGGTCCATGCCCAATTTTCATGATATCTACCACTACAGATGAGAAAAGTGTTCTCGAGACCTGCAAATATGGGGGGAGTGCTGAGGCTGTGGCGAGGCGAGCAGAGCAGTGCAGCCCCAGCCTATGTGACTGGGGGCCCCGTGTGGCCTCAGTCTGGAGAGGATTCAAGATGACCAGGGAAGAACCTCTTCCCAAAAAGGTTTGAATGAGGGAGACAGACTGCAATGTTATGGCATGAGATGAGCTAATTTTAAGATGGAGACAATATCTGGGGAAGGGACTTGAAGAGAAACTTTTCTGAAGAAACATCTAAGTTTTGTCTGTGAGCATCTTGGTCCGTGCCTGTCCCATGGACTCTGGGATAACCTGCCTTACAACAGACTGCAAGAGTGTCCGTGGCATTGTGCCACTTCCTACCGGACCCTAGTAGTCACACAAACCCATTACAACCATGAGGTCTTACTGTATTTCTTTTCTCACTGTCTTTGGCCTCCCCTCTTCCCTTTACTACCGCTTAACCACAGAGACTGTCTTCGGAAAGAGATCTGACACAAAGCATCTATCTGGAAAGCTTGCTGCCAAAATCAGAATAAGTCTGAAGGAGCGTGAGAGGCAGGTCTGGGGTGGGGTGTGTTCTCCACAAACGTGGCTGGCAGTCTTACTCTTCTGTTCCCTACAAGATGATACTTCTAACAAAAAATATAAAACCTCAAAGGTCTCTTTCAATTCTTAAAGGGTTTTCTTTTTTACCCATAGCACTAAATTATGTTGCAAAGTCATGGCTTTATTTCTGTTTCTTTCCTTGGAGCCCAGGGTCTTCTTCACTCCCTAATTATTTTGAGGGCAAGCTTCTCACATTGCTTATGTGGAATTACTGTGCAACCGCAGGCACAGAGGCCATGTGTAGGGACTGTTACTTTGTCCCTCTGCTTCTAATCCTCACTACCTAATGGCAAACAGCATATATTTTTCTATAAAATCAGTGCTTTATAATCCATCAACACCCCAGAAAAAGTGGACTCTCTTCTTATTTACTAAGAAATCAAGGAAGCCCCCTCCCTATTTGAAATGTTCTATAGGGACGACTTCGATGAACTCCCCAAAGCAGCTGTCTGTGTTAGCACAGGAAAAGCCTGGAACACATTTAGCAAGGTTTTGTTTTGGATTTTTCAAACGCAGCCTTGAGGGATCGCTCCCCTCTCTTCCCCAGCTCAGAAACTCAGCTGCTGAACCTGGCCAAAAGCAGCAATTCCAAGGAGCAGCTGAAAGTCATTTCACCATGAAGCCGGCCTTGGCAGGTCTCCGACACTCCATATGGTCGGGAGCTCCAGTCTCCAGGAAGCACCCGATGGGATGGTTCTCCCTCCTCCATCCACATTGTTTATAATCCCACCATGTGTGCTGGAAAAGCAGTTGTGTCGAAATGATGCCTCACTCTGAGCGTTTTTTACTCTATTAACCTTCATGTGAATAATTCACGGAGCCATCATTTAATATTTAATTTCGTTTGTGTACTCTCTGCCCGTCTCAGGCAAGCTGTAAGACACCCAAGCAGGGCTTGAACCAGGAAGAACTCAAGGAAGCAAATGAAGTTCTTTCCCTCCAGGGGCCAAGGCATGAGAAATGCGGAAACTGTTGGAGTTGGTTTGGTCTGCCATGACAATCTGCCCTCGACTGGGTGGCTTAGAAACAGCGATGTCTCACAGTTCTGGAGGCTGGCCATGTGAGGTCAGGGTGGGATGTGGCTGGACTCTGGTGAGAGCTCTCGTCAGGGCTGCAGATGGCCACCTTGTGCCTGTGTCCCTGCATGGCAGAGACAGGTCTGGCAAGCTCTCTGGGGTCGCCTCTATAAAGACACTCATCCCGATCATCAGGGCTCCACTCACTTCCAGTCACTTCCTGAAGGCCCCACCACCTAATACCATCATGCTGGAGGCTGGGATTTCAACATATGAATTTTGAGGGATACAAACATTTAGTCCGTAACATTCACTTTCCAAGGCCTGTGGAGGCCTTGGAAATGCCAACTTCGCCTCCATTCCCCAACTCTCCCCTCTGCTCCCCCAGAAAGCTCCACGCAAACTCTTCTATCAGTTCCAGACCCAAAGCTCTTATGCCCATGGAGACCAGCTCTGGGACGGCCTCAGACCCCTGAAGACCAGCCCCGGTGGACGGCACCCTGCTAGGACCTGTACCTACTCTCAGTGGAAAAGCTGATCCCATGAATTTCCTTAAAATGAGAATCCCCTGTGACTTGTAATCACTTGAGGGAAAAGCAGAGAAATTTTCATCTCCCAGAGTCAGCTTCATGCCATCCAACAGAAATATTAAATGTAATACAAGCCACACATGCTTGGTGTCTGCAGACAAATGTGACTTAAGGTTCCCTCATTGCTGCAATTTTTTTTAAAAAGGCAAAACTAATTGTAATAATAACTTTTATTTAGCTCAACATATACCAAATACTCTTATTTCAACATGTAGTCAATATAAAAATTACTTATGAAAAATTATGTCCTTTTGTAATAATAATTGGCTGTGTATTTTGCGCTTACAGCACATCTCAATTTGGACTGGCAATTCAAGGGCTCAATTGCCACATGTGACAGTGGCTATCACATGGAACAGTGTAGGTTTAGAGGCTCAAAACAAAGTGCGTGGGAGAAGGAGGGCCTCTGAGTGAGAAGTTTCTGTGCAAATCACGTCTTCTTTTTCCTCTTTGGGAATTCCCTCCTTTCTGATGAGCTGCTGGAGAATGTTGCCATTAAATCCTGAACCCTGTGTGAGGGATTAAACTCAGTGTCTGTACCCAGAGTGCTGCCTTCATCACCTGCCACCTCTTCTCCAACCCCCTGTGCTCCCCCCTCACTGTATGCACAGATCCCCTGTGAATCATCCTAAAATGTAGATTCTTGTCCAGTAAATCTACAGTCTCCTCTCATTGTCCCTCTTGATCTTGCCCTTCTAACAAGCTCCCTACTGACCCCACTCCTTCCGGTCCTAGGAGCCCCCAAGGCTCCCATGAGGGGCTGACACGGGTGCTCCCAGAGCTGTGCATTTTTGCGTCAATGTACCAGAGTGTCCAATCTGTGGCCCACAGGTCATATGCAGATTATGTGAGGACTTTCTTTACTTATCTGTGGTGTCAGATAACAGAAAAAGTATGCACAGCCTTTTTTTTTTTTTTTGCTAATTGGCTTTTGTTAACATTTGTGTTATTTAATGGGTGGCCCCCAAATAACTCTTCTTCTTTCAAAGTGTGGCATAAAAATAAAAGAAGGTTGGACATTCCTGAAGGCAGTGTGTCTCATGGTGCAGAGAATGCGAACTTGTACAAAGATCGCTGTGGCCTGGAGCTTCTGCTGCCACATGCTGGCTGTGAGCTGGGCCAGCTAATCAACCACACTAGGCCTGAGTCTCACTGTCTATTAAAATGGAGGCAGCAGCAGGCTTATCACACTGGGCAGGGCTGGCACACGGGAGACAGTCAAGGAGGCTCAGATATTTTAGCTGTGGGATGTGAAGGAACAATTTTAAATTGAGAAAAGAAAGAAATCAAATTTTATTGACTTAACTAGAAATGGGTCCAACTTAATAAGTAAGTATCACTTCCTTGAGGAGGACTTCCTGACCCTTCTAGTCTAATGCAAATGTACAGTCATGCCTTGCTCAAGGGATGAGAGGGGCACGTTCTGGGAAATACCTCGTTAGGCCATTTCATCCTTGTGCAAACATCATTGAGAGTACGTTCCAGACCTTCCTGGTCTAGGCTCCTTCTTACCTGGGCTAGATAGTGGAGCCTGGTGCTCCAGGGCTACACACCTGTACAGCATGTTAGTGTGCTGAACACTGTAGGCAACTGTGACACGGTGGCAAGTGTTTGTATGTAAACATATGTAAACATAGAGAAGGCACAGTGAAAATACAGCGGGAAAGATAAAAATGGTGCACCGGACAGGGCACTTGCAGTGACTGGAGCTTGCAGGCCTGGAAGTTGCTCTGGGCGAGGCAGAGAGTGAGAGGTCAACGAAGTGAAGGCTCAGGACATTACTAGGCGTGTAGACGTCATAGACTCTGTACACTGAGGCTATGCTGAATCTACTTTAAAAAATTCTTTTCAATTAAAAATTAACTTTACTGTAACTTTTTTACTTTATAAACCTTTTAATTTTAAAAAACTTTTTGACTCTTCTCATGACAGCTTGAAACACGAAAGACATTTTCTTTCTTTATATCCTTATTCTATAAGCCAGTGGTTTTCAATCATTTTTATCTCATGGCCCACTTGAACCCCTAGTAAAACTTCGATGGCACACCTACATTATGTTGATCACATTGACCAAAAAAAGAGTAAAAGGGCGGCGCCTGTGGCTCAGTGAGTAGGGCGCCGGCCCCATATGCCAAGGGTGGCAGGTTCAAACCCAGCCCCGGCCAAACTGCAACAAAAAAATAGCCGGGTATTGTGGCAGGCACCTGTAGTCCCAGCTACTCGGGAGGCTGAGGCAAGAGAATCGCTTTAGCCCAGGAGCTAGAGGTTACTGTGAGCTGTGTGATGCCACGGCACTCTACCAAAGGGCCATAAAGTGAGACTCTGTCTCTATTAAAAAAAAAAAAAAAAAAAAGAGTAAAAAAGAAGAATCTACTTACTTACTGTGCTTTGAAGTTCTTTTGGAAATGATTTAATTAATGATCTTTAGAAATGTTTGTGGCGTGCCTGAGATCCTCTCCCAGTGCTCTAGTGTGCTGCAGCACGCCAGGTGGACAATTGCTGCCTTAAGCTTTTTTTCTATTTTTAAATGCATTGACTTATTTTCACTTTACAAACTTTAAAATTGAGAATGAAGACACAACACACACATTAGCCCTGGCCTACTCAGGGTCCAGATCATCAGCGTCACTGTCTTCTGCCTCCACCTCTTGTCCCAGTTACTTTGGAGGCAATAACACGCACGCAGCTGTTACCGCCTGTGACACCAAAGCGATTTCCTGTAGTACACCCGAAGGGACCTGCCTGGCGCTATTTTATAGTTAACTTATTTTTTTAATAAGTAAAAGGAGTATATTCTAAAATAGCAATAAAAAAGAAGAGTATAGTAAATACCTAAAACAGTGACATAGTTTTTCTTGTCATTACCAAGCCTTCTACGTAATTGTATGCACTAGACTTACCTGTGACCGGAAGTGCAGTAGGTTTATTTACACCAGCGTCACCACAAACACATGAGCAATGCGTTTGCCATCATGTTACAATGGCTACAGGGTCACCAGGCATTCAGCTTCAGTGTAATCTTATGGCACCAATGTCATATATATGGTCTGTCAGTCACCAAAACTTTAAGTGGCACATGACCACAGATTTCCTGTTTCTCAACTGTGTCTATCTCTAGCATAGCCTTTATCACACGCTACCTGTCTCCATCCATTCAGGCTGCCATGGCAGATTAACATAAACTGGAAGACTTATAAACCTCAAAAATTCGTCTCTCACACTGCTGGATGTCCAAGGTCAAGGTGCTGGCAGATTTGGGGTTGGTGATGGTCCCCTTCCTTGTTCACAGACCGAGTCTTCTCATGATGCCCTCCGGAGTGGAAGGGAAGAGTAACCTCTTTGAGTCACTACTCCCGTCCAGGAGGACGCTGTCCTTATGATCTAATAACCTCTCAAAAGGCCTTGCTGTGTAATGCCATTTCCTTGGGGGGTGAGGGGCTCATCACATAAATTTTAGGGGACCCCGTGTTCAGACCTCAGCTGTCCTATAATGATGGACTGACTTCTCTGTCTCTCTCATGGGACTGTTTGTAGTTTGAAGGCAGCAAGGGTGGCATCTGGCTCCAGTGCTTTTTTATTGTTGGAGAACTGATGCTGGTTTGTCTGCATGGGAATTACGTGGGGAATTTGTTAAAATATCTGTTCATAGGCTCCATCTCAAGGTAGTCTGGTTCAGTGGCTCTTATTTGGATCCAGAGACCCATATTTTTACAAAGCTCCTCGGAGATTCTGCTGTCCTGTCAGGGTTGGGAGCCATTCTGAATCCTTGGTACCCACCAGTGTGGGGCTTGTAGTCAGATTCAGATAAAATATTTGCTGAATGCACACATCATCCTTTACATTGTCACAGCAAGTCACAGTTGCCAAAGCATTATCCCATAGGCAATGTCATCTGAGCAGGTGGATCAGGTTTTGTGACCTTGTAGCCATGGTAACATGATGGCAAATGCATTGCTCATGTGTTTGTGGTGACGCTGGTGTAAGCAAACCTGCCGAGCTACCGTCACGGGTAAGTCTAGTGCATGCAATTATGTAGAAGGCTTGGTAATGACAAGAAAAAACTGAGTCACTTTATTCACTGTGGTGGGTGGAGCTTCTAAAAGAAAAAAAATATGAAATAAGAGTGACGTGAATATTTATTTAGAATGAGAAAAATCACAACAAAAATTCGTAATAAATTTTGAAAAATTTATAAATACAACATTATAAAAATCACTTAATTTTTAATTATTTTACTGTTTAATTATTATTTAATTGATTCATTAGTTACTATTTAATTGATTATATTGTTAATTAATTAACTATTTATGAGCAGATTAATTTAATTAAATTGATTAATTGTCTGATATGATTCTAACAGTACTTTCTCTGTACCTTCTTTAAAGGGGAGCAAGTACTCTTTTATCAACTCTTCCTACAATAATGGTTTATTATATTACTGTTAATATAGTTTTCAACAGAGAAATAGCAGTGTAATTTAGTCATTATCATAACATGGTTGATCACTTTTTATTTTTCTATTACAATCGGCTTAGGATGCACAAAACCTGTGCAATTTGAAATTTTGCTATTGGTGTGTACTCTACAAACACAGAAATCTTGAAATTTTTATTCTTGTGTTATTCCCAAAAGTATGTAAATAATGTGTATTTGTATATTTTGTAATCTCAAGTATATATGCTCAAGAAGGGAGCATCTGTCCTAACTAGGTATTGATGAACCAGCCTGTCCATTACCACTTTACACATCTGATGATTAGAATTTCCTACAGACCAGCTTCCGATTCAAACATTTCGGATCTTGTTTCTCCTCTCCTACCTGCCTATTTCCAGTGTTGGTGCTGCAGGAGGTCTCATGTCACAGGGTGGCGTCTGTCCCCTACCTTTGGCTCACATGAGCCAGCACCCTGGGGAGCAGGGTCTTCTAAACTGGAATGGCTAGCAGTAACTTTACTGCCTCTGAGAATGACTGGAAATCTACTGAAAATCTACATGTATCCCCCACTCAGCTCTCGCTAAGCTGGACTCTGAACATGATTTTGGTGACTCCATCACCACCCCACACAGGGGGAAATGTGACAGGGGGAAGCCCAGGTGGGAAGAAGCAGTGGTCTGCTGAAGTTAAACACTTACTTTTGCAACGTAATTAAAACATATGACCATGTGAATACACTGTTCAAACTCCTCTCGATGTCCTGTAAGGGACCTGTGCTAGTGAAGGTCCCCAAATCCAGGGAGTTTACTGGGAAGCTCCCTATGCCCATTTGATGCACACAATGCCTGGATTAGCTGGAGTTCTCTGGTTGCATGCAACAGAAACAACCCTGTGTCAGCAAGAAGGTATTTACTGGAAGCATATCAGATCCCTGGAACTGAAGGAAAAGCTGAAGAAACATTTCTCAGGAAGCAGCTCTGGGGATCCAAGAAACAGAAACAGATCAATGGTCTTTCAGATCTTCCCTGTTAGGATAAATGAGACTCAAATGTTTTTCAGCCATTGTTTTGTTAGCTCAAAAATGTGATTCCAAGGATATAAAGAGCATGGCTCATGGGCCCACCCTGTTGGCCGTGTGGCTTGACTGACATTTCTACTGAGACTGGGTCCAGTGGAAAGAGGTCTGCTTACCTGATCCTGAACCAGGTGCAGTTATCAGCCTAAGGGGACAAGGGACTGGAGCTGTGCAGACGGCCTCTACATTTGCATCTCTGTGTGCCCCCAGGCTCGGGGCAGGATTTACTGCATTGTGTGTTGTGTGTGCGCAACTGATTTTGTGTCATCTAGCTTCAAATCCCACTTAGAAACTTCCATACCACATGATTCACAGGAAGTACAGAGAGCATTTTGATCTCTTACATGAATACTGTGATGCAGCATCAGACAGGTGTTATTACTCCAACATCACTTACGAAGTCACTGTGGTCTAGAGAAGGATAACAAACTGTCCCAGGGCCACATGGTCAGAGGACACGTCAGAGGTAGCCCCAGATGACTGATGAGGTGCACGGAAGGAGTTTGCTGTGTTTCCTTCTGGGTTCACTGATAAATGTCTGGAAACCGAAGACAAAGAGGAAGCGGAAGGCTCTGGAAACCTCCCACCCACATCCACTTCTGTTTGTGCCTCAGCAACCTCCCTGGACAACCGGTCAGCTAGAGCCCTGTTCCGTGTGGTGGCGCACATCATGGCAGTGCCGTGGACTCTGGAGCCAGCCCCTCACCTGGGGAGAACTCAGCCCCCTGTCTCCACTGCTGTGGGAAGCCCATCGGCGCAAACCTGATGGAGCTGAGAGTGTGCCCGCCAGCCGCCTACTCCCCCCAGGCCACTCTCAGCAAGGCATCTTGTCAGAGGAGCGCCAAGTTGTAATGACATTTATTTTCTGTAGCCGGCAGGTGCCCAAGCTCCTTGAAGCACAGCAGAAATAGCAGGGAGAGTCCTGGGAGCTTGCCAGGAGACGCCACAGCTGGACCCAAGATAAAGCTGTTTCCAAGCGCAGAGTGGCTAAATCTGAGTTGTGGCTCATGTTGAGTCAGTGGTTCTCAAACTACAGCCCACATTCGAGGGCCTGGAAAGACTTGCTAAAATGCAAATTTCTGGGCCACGTGAACTCAGCAGGGTGGGGGGTGGAGGGTGGGGTGGGGCGGCAAGCTGGGGCGCTAAGCCTTTGCATTTCTAACACGCCCCCAGGGGCTGCTGCTGCTGCCACTCTAAGGACCCCTTATTGGAAACTACTGGTTCGGAGACTTCCCGGGCTCTACTTCTCTCCATTATTACTGCGAGTGATCTACACCCTCTACCTGGCTCAGGTATGGAGGAGAAGATTTCCAGGTCTGCATCAGAGGAGCAGCAGCCACCCAGTGACTGATCCCTGGGTTAAGGCCCAGTGTGGGCTTGTGGCCACACCCAGGTTTCTCGTTCTCTGCACTACTGATGTCTGGGCCTGAGAATCCTTGATGTGAGGGGATGGTCTGTGCCTGGTAGGATGTTTAGAAGGGTCCCTGGCCTCTTCCTTCCAGATGCCAGGAGCAACAAAGCCCCCCATCCCCTGCCAGCCCCAAGAGTGATAACTGTCTCTAGACATAGCCAAATGTCAGTTGAGGGGCAAGTCGCCTCCAGTTGAGAACCACTAGTATTTACTAAAGCATCGGTTCTGCAGCCTGTGTGGGGTGGCAGAGGGCACTCTAGACTTCTCCACTTGGGCCCATGGGCCCCTAAAGCAAACTGTGAACTGATGTGAACTCTAATAATGCCCTTCCTATGGACCACACACCGCTGCACTGCCTCACACCCTCCGGTTCCTCTGACCCCTGACTGTGTGACTGGTCGAGCAGATATTATCATCATCTCCATTTTAAGGATGTAAGACTGAATTTCAGAAATTTGCCTAAGTTTACAAAGGTAAATCTCAGAAAAGGACCAGAATACACACCTTCTCATGTCTAGGCCAGTGAATTGTCCATCATGTGATACAACTTGCATTCAATCTCTAAAAGTTCCGTGAACAGCACTAGGTCATGACGTTTTCATAATTTTTAGTGGTCAAAATGTCAGAGTAGACATGAAACATTTGTTTGGCTATGGAAATCTCTGTGTTATGGTTGTGCTGAAAGCCATTCCTGGGGCCGAGTTGATAGCTATGGGGGCTTCTTGGTTTGTGGGGTATGGTAAACTTAAAGCTGCCTCGGAATGAACCTGATCAAGCTGATGAGACTCTTCTGATGGCTGGTCTGGACCCTGCACCCATGAGCTGAGTAGGGACACCTGCTCTCATATTTTTCCAAGTTATTCCTACCCTTTCCTATATGCTGAATAATCACTTCAATAGATAACATGAAGGCCTGGGTCAACTATGTAACAATCTCAATCTCTCTCTCTTTTTCTCTCACTATCTCTCTCTCTCTCTATCTCTCTGTGTCCCTTACTCTGTCTCCAAGTTTATTCCAGAGAGGATTTAAAGCCAAAGTCCATACTGAAACATTTCTCCAGGTAAAGAATCCAGTAAAGCCTAGAAATTCCTGGCTGTGTCTCCTTGTATAAACAGCTCATTGCCACCTCCCACCATAACAACCAACTTCCATGGCTGTGTGTGACCCTGGCTTATTGGGCTGAGTGTTTAGGCAAAGACCAATCTTTGGGAGCTGTTATGTATCTATAGGAAGTATTTTAACTATTACTTCCATTTAGTCTTCCTGCCTTTGTAATGTTCCTTTTTTCTGCCCTGGGGAGAAAGCAATACTTACTTGAGTTTGAGCACGCAACATGCAAAGACACTTCAAACAAGACAAATCCAGGGAATTAAGAAAGTGGCCCAGCAAGATGCCAGTGTGGGAAAAAACCATAACCTTTATATTTTTATGCTCATTTGAAAGCAGCCCTAGGAGATGTGTGTGCACGCATGTGTGTGTGTTGAGAGAGCACTGTCACGGTGAGCTGGGACTTACTGGGGAGAAGGTGAGGAAATGAGGCAAAATCATTTCAAACCATTTTCAAAGCTGGTTGCTCTTTATATCTTCTGCTCCTTTGGTGAATAAAAGCTTTCAACATAAAGCTAGTACAGTTGAGGGCTACTGAGTGAGCCAGCAGGGCCATCCCGGACAGAGTAACGGCCTCACCCCTAGTGAGACCAAAACAGAGCTCTCAGCTGGAAAGGCCCTAAGTAAGGCCTCCAGTGAGGTGAGCTCCCCACCCCCTCCCAAGCCCCAAGGTGAGGCTGTCTCGCCATGCCAGCATACTATTGAGACTCCAGTGATGCCAGGCAGATGGAGTTACAGTTACAGAAATAAGCTCCCAGCCAGAACACTCACTGCCATGTGGCAAAGCGTTCGCACCATGACGGCACATGCCCGAGTGATTCCACCACCCTAACAAGAGGCAGTCACTCCAATGGCCCCCACCTGGCTCCATATGGCTCCTAGATATTCAGAGTCCTTGCAGTGGCTTTTTCTCTGGTTAATTTTCTTTCTGTGAAACTTAAGAGGAAGAAAGGGAATAAAGATGAAACACTAAACCTTTACTTGCCTGAGTTTGGCTGAAGAAAGGATATAGAAATAAAAGGCCAAATGGAATTGTAGCACTTTTTTAGTCTCTGAGCACATTTTCAATAAAACAAAAGCTTCTTGAACTAAAATTTTATGATGCTGTTTTGTTCTGAAGGTAGCATGTGTGTTCCTGTTCATACTTTTGAAGGTGTGTCAATATGTACAGAGATCTGAAGTAATTAACTATCAGTTTCATCAGATAGATACAAATAACTGAAGGGAGAGGTTGGTGTTGGGTTATCATTTCATCACTTTCTAGATGGGGAATTTGGGGTGAATGACTTAACAGGGAAGCCTCATTTCCCTCGTCTTTAAAGAAGCCATACAAATAACTATCTCATCGAGTTTTATGAAAATCCTGTAGGTAAAGGGTAAGTTAAAACATGTTATCCAAAGTTGGTGAAAAAGTAGGAGATTTAGAGTTAACAAAGATAACTCTTAGAAACTAAAATTAATAGTATAAATACCAAATCTTAGCAGGGCAGGAGAAAGAGGTAGAGCATGTGAGAACTAAATCCTCATTTTTCTTTAATTGAAAGATTAACAGATATTGTCAACAGGTGATAGATTAAAAAAATGAAAGTATACACACATTTTCTAAGTTTGGTAGGAATGGCCAAAAAGCTAAAGAAGTTGAAGTCAGTACTGTCACAGGTTGATTCTGGGGAGTGGGATGAGGGTAAGTGCGTGCGTGTCATAATCTCTTCTATGGTCTTTGATTTGCTTCTCTGTGCAAATATATAATTCTGTTTAATAAAACAGAATATTTTAATAAAAATATTTAATAAATATTTAACTAATAAAAATATTTAACTAATTAAATAAAAATATTTTTAATATTTAATTTTAATAAATATTTAATAAAATTATTTAACTAATTAAATAAAAACAATACCATGAAAATATGAATAATGTTTCCTTTCTAGTTATAAAAGGAAGAAAAATTTCAAGTGTGGTCCGTGGTCCTAGTTGAGTCTAGGCTGAACTGGAGTGCATGGGGGACTCTGAACCCCCCACCCCCCAATGCTGGCCCTGGATGCATGGGGAGTGTTTTGTGTGTACCTGGGGTTAGAAGGCAGCAGAGTGTGTGCTTCCTGGGCCTGTATCCTGAGAAGAGAGACAACCTCGCAGAAAAAAAAAAAAAAAAAACAGAAGGTATTTTTCCAGAGTAATTTCTAAGACTATGGCATAAGAAGGGCTATTTCGGGGGCCCACATGGAAGAATCATGCTGCCATTTCTTTGAAGGACCCCATGAGGGCCCAAGCCAGGAAGCAACAGAGCCTCCATGGCAGGGGGGCACTTCACAACTTGGGGGGCACCAGGAGGTCCTGTGGGAGAAATGAAGACACCCACATGGAGGACGCATGGGCCACGGGCCTCGGTGAGGTATATGAACACATTCCTACATTCCCTGAAATATTTGGGTCAACGTTATAGGTGGCACTGAGATTCTGACGTTTTGGAGTTAGGTCTTTGAAACCACAACATTTAGTTAACCACTTTAACATGACCCCACAAGTGTCACAGGCCTGAGGACAGGGGTAGTTCATACTCAGAGACGGGCATGTGAAAAGTTTCTCGGCACCTATAATGGAACTAGCATAATGACAGAAGCTGAAGTTTCCTGTTCTTTTTCATTCCAATTAAAGATGGATTCATATCATCCAGTTGATGGTTTAAGGGTGTTCCTGCATGAAGACATACTGATGAAATAACTTCCCTAAGTCACTAAGAGTTCTTCTTTCTATAATTACATGGCAATTTCTTCTTGGAAATGGTCTCACAGCCTCTCTCTAAAATATTGTTCTTCCTGAGTGTTGTGTATGAAATGTTTGGCAAGCAATTATCTAACCAATAATTGCAATAAACTACACAAGTGCTGACAGTTAAGTTTGGAAAGTCACCCTAGAAAAATTGCTATATGCCTTACTGTTGAGTATGACTATGGTCACCTCTGAGGTACGCTCCAATTCTAGTGCATAGTCTACTAGGCGCAGTGAGTATAACTATGATCAGCTCTGAAGTATGGTCCAATTCTAGTGCATAGTCTACTATGCGCAGTGAGTATGAAAATGGTCAGCTGTGCTCCAATTCTAGTGCATAGTCTACTAGGTGCAGTGAGTATGACTATGGTCAGCACTGAGGTACGCTCCAATTCTAGTGCATAGTCTACTATGCGCAGTGAGTATCACTGTGGTCAGCTCTGAGGTACGCTCCAATTCTACTATGTGCAGTGAGTATCACTGTGGTCACCTCTGAGGTACGCTCCAATTCTAGTGCGTAGTCTACTATGTGCAGTGAGTATCACTGTGGTCATCTCTGAGGTACGCTCCAATTCTAGTGCGTAGTCTACTATGCGCAGTGAGTATCACAGTGGTCGCCTCTGAGGTACGCTCCAATTCTAGTGCATAGTCTACTTATGCACAGTGAGTATCACTGTGGTCACCTCTGAGGTACGCTCCAATTCTAGAGCATAGTCTACTATGCGCAGTGAGTATGACTATGGTCAACTCTGAGGTACGCTCCAATTCTAGTGTGTAGTCTACTATGCGCCATGAGTATGACTATGGTCACCTCTGAGGTACACTCCAATTCCAGTGCGTAGTTTACTTTGCACAGTGAGAATGACTATGGTCACCTCGGAGGTACACTCCAACTCTAGTGCACAGTCTACTATGCGCAGTGAGTATAACGATGGTCTCCTCTGAGGTATGCTCCAACTCTAGTGCACAGTCTACTATGTGCAGTGAGTATCACTGTGGTCAGCTCTGAGGTACGCTCCAATTCTAGTGCGTAGTCTACTATGCGTAGTGAGTATGACTATGGTCAGCTCTGAGGTACGCTCCAACTCTAGTGCGTAGTCTACTATGCGCAGTGAGTATCACTGTGGTCACCTCTGAGGTACGCTCCAATTCTAGTGCATAGTCTACTACGTGCAGTGAGTATGACTATGGTCACCTCTGAGGTACGCTCCAATTCCAGTGCGTAGTTTACTTCGCACAGTGAGTATGACTATGGTCACCTCGGAGGTACGCTCCAACTCTAGTGCACAATCTACTATGCGCAGTGAGTATGACTGTGGTCACCTCGGAGGTACGTTCCAACTCTAGTGCACAATCTACTATGCGCAGTGAGTATCACTGTGGTCAGCTCTGAGGTACGCTCCAATTCTAGTGCGTAGTCTACTATGCACAGTGAGTATGACTATTGTCACCTCTGAGGTACGCTCCAATTCTAGTGCGTAGTCTACTATGCGCAGTGAGTATGACTATGGTCAGCTCTGAGGTACGCTAGAATTCTAGTGCGTAGTCTACTATGCGCAGTGGGTACGACTGTTGTCAGCTCTGAGGTATGCTCCAATTCTAGTGTGTAGTCTACTATGCGCAGTGAGTATCACAGTGGTCACCTCTGAGGTACGCTCGAATTCTAGTGCGTCGTCTACTATGCGCAGTGAGTATGACTGTGGTCAGTCTGAGGTACGCTCTAATTCTAGTGCGTAGTCTACTATGTGCAGTGAGTATGACTGTGGTCAGCTCTGAGGTACGCTCCAATTCTAGTGCGTAGTCTACTAGGCGCAATGAGTATGACAGTGGTCAGCTCTGAGGTACGCTCCAATTATAGTGCATAGTCTACTAGGCGCAGTGAGTATGACTGTTGTCAGCTCTGAGGTACGCTCCAGTTCTAGTGCATAGTCTACTATGCACCATGAGTATGACTGTGGTCAGCTCTGAGGTACGCTCCAATTGTAGTGCGTAGTGTACTAGGCGCAGTGAGTATGACTATGGTCAGCTCTGAGGTACGCTCCAATTCTAGTGCATAGTTTACTATGCGCTGTGAGTATGACTATGGTCAGCTCTGAGGTACGCTCCAATTCTAGTGTGTAGTATACTATACACCGTGCGTATGACTGTGGTCAGCTCTGAGGTACGCTCCAATTCTAGTGCATAGTCTACTATGTCTGTGAGTATGACTATGGTCAGCTCTGAGGTACACTCTAATTCTAGTGCATAGTCTACTAGGTGCCTAGTCTATTCTTAAAGCAATTTTGGAACTTTTTTTCTGGGAATGACAATCTGGACTGTCATTATATATGGTCTGATAATTAATTTTGGGAATTCATCCTAGAAAAAGTGCTTTGAGTTTTAGTCTAGAGGTTGGCTTTGTGCATAGCTTCTTAAGGGAAGCACTTCAAAGGTGGCACAGTGATACTCAGCAATGAAATAAGTAGCAATTTTTTTAGGATGAGTTAAAGAACTTAATTGTCCAACTCATACATATCAAGAGTCATTATATTTTAAATATCTTGAAATATGAGCTATGCATCTATCAAATTATTCAGGGAAATCTAATAAAATATTTGTTAAGACACAAAAGTACTTACCTAAAGTTATAATTATGTCATTTCAGGAGACAGAAATTTAATCCTAGTAGAAAATATTATAAAGTACATTTAAAGTTCTTTAATAACTATTTTTAAAAGGAAATTATGCTTCTTCCTATTCTCCTTCTTGTTTGGCTTTGTGTGATAACTTCCCTCCAGAGATATAAAGATCAACTTCAAGGTTATATATGTTCTGCAAAATATGAAAAAAAAAATCAGATTTTGTGGCCCCTAGTAAGTTGCTTAACCTTTCTTAGCTCTAGTTACCTAAACTTAGGCCTTCAGTTATTCATTTATTTGTTCATTCAAAAAACATTTACTGGTCCCTCCTATGTGCTGAGCACTGTTCCAAGTACTGAGGATACAGCGGTAAACGAGAAAGGCAAGTCTCCTTCTCTCATGGAGTTGACATTTGTAATAGGGGAGAGAGACGATTCATATGTTTTTAAAATTCACAAAATTAAAAGTGATACCAGCTATTGGATGACACTTATAATTCTTTTTTGGCACTTTCAAATCACAACTCAATGTCACCTGCTTAGAGAAGCTTTCCTGTTCATTCAATCCTGACCTTTGTATTTAATCCAAACACATTTCATCAAAATGCAAATTAAAGGACTGACTGACAAAAAGAGTCAACCATGAAAATACTGAGGGAGGAGCACTTGAAACTGAAGGAATGGAAAACACAAGGTCACTTAGAAGGAGGAAAGTTTGGTGTGTCCAAGAAGGAAAGAAAAATTCAGCCTGGCTAGAGCCCAGGGAGAAGGGCAGAGAGCTGGTCAGCTGGATGAGTGGATAGAGGAAAATGTCAAAGGCCATGGTAGAGATTTAGAGATTTTACTCTGAATGTGCTTGAAATAGTTCTGATATTTGCCTCAAAGCCATTTCTTAATCTTATCCTTTGTCATTAGAAGAAGCTGAGAATTTTTAAAACTTCCAGGCTCCTTTCGTTTAAAAATCCTTCTTTGGTCTTATCTCTTTCCTCTTACTTTATAACACAAGTGTGAAGAAGACACCAGGAGCTCCTTCCTCAGACTGTGTGGAAATCTCACTTAGGCACATTTTCTGCTCTCTGTGCCACCACAGTTCAGTGCTGCTCAACCTCTGCCACTGTGAGGCAGGGATCCCCATCCTCCCATTTCCAATGCTGATTTCTTCCTTTCTGTTGAGTCCTCATGGGTAGCTGCCCTGAAGGCCATTTGGGCTTCTACTAACTATCAGTCAAAACACCTTATGTTTTCACTAACACATTTCTTAGAAGTTCTCTCAAGCTTCCATCCGCTGCCAGATTCCAGAGCTACTCACATTTTAAGTTTTTATTATGGTTGCAAGTTTTTATTATCAAATAAGTTTTTTTTTTTTTTTTTTTTATCAATTAAGAGTTTAAGGTCAAAGCCCAGTTACCAGTTATCAATTTCCATGTAACAAATGACTCCAAAACTTAGTGGCACAAAGCAATAAATATTTGTTATTTCCTATACAGTAATTTGACCACCCAAGAGACTGTAATAAACTGGTCAACATATCGAGGTCACCAACATAAGAAACTAGGGCCTATTGTACTGATATATGCTTGTGGTGCACATCTGCTTAATGAAAATTAGGTTCATGTCAGGAGGTGGTCAATGCAGGGAGGTGTTCACTATGGAGGTTCTACTATAGTTTGAGAATACCTTAGCTGGGTCTTCTTACTCTGAGTCTCTTATGAAGTTTTCCTTAAGGTGTTGGTGAGGGCTGCAGTCATCTGAAAGCTTAACTCGAGCTGGAGAATCCCCTTAGAGGCAGCTTACTTAGCTAGTTGGCAAGTTTGTACAAATTGTGGGCAAGAAGCTTTGTTGTGCTATTCTCTCTATGGGGCTCTCTGAGTGTTCTCATGACATGGCAGTGAGATTCTCCCAGAGTGGGTGATATAAAGAAGAGCAAAAGCCACAATGTCTTTTATGTTCAAGGACTGGAATTTTCAAATCATCAATTCTAGGATATCCCAGTAGTTGCACAGTTCAACCCTGCCCTGTGTGGGATGGGAATACATGGGGCAAAGATACAAGAAGGAAGATGTCACTTCGGCCATCTGAAAGGTTGGCTACCACAAAAGGCCATTAGATTTTTAAGCAAAGAGTGACATGATCTGATTTATATCTTTAGAAGTTTACCTACTTCTGTGGGGGAAATGAATGGTAGAGGGGCAGGAGCAGAAGGCTGGGACTTGGCAAGAGGATGGTAGAGTGGTTCAGGGAAGAGATTTTGGTGGGTTGACTAAGGCTGTACCAGAAAGAAGATTTAGGGAGATGGATTCAGGATATGTTTGGGAGTTATGTGATCAAGGCTTGCTGATGGATGAGGGAGAAAAGATTATAATCAAGGTTGGCATCTGGGTTTTTGATTTGTCCAGTTGGGTGAATTGTGACTCCAATGACTGTGATGGAGAAAAGTGGGAGAAAAGCAAACTGTGAGAGATTTAAGAGTTTAATTTGAAACATGTCTACTTTGATATGCCTGTTGCAAATCCAAGTGCAAAAGTTACAGACAAGAATCAGGAGTTCAGGGGGAAGTTTTACAGGCATAGTAAGTTCTAGGAGAGACGTAGGGAGCTAAAAAGCTTGGTACCAAATGGGTATTCAATAAAGACCAAAGATGTTGCATTTAAAAACCTTCCTAATGCATCTCCCTTCAAATAATGCTGTGGCTAGGATCCCAGATTCTTTTTGTGTATATATGTTATTTTAAACAGCTTTATTGAGATATGATTTAGTCACCATAAAATCCACCCTTTTAATTTGTACACATCCAGTGGCTTTTCATATTCTCACAGAATTGTGTAACCATTGCCACAATCTAATTTTAGAAAATTCTCATGACTCTAAAAAGACACACTATAGTCATGAGCAGTCATTTCCCATTCTCCCCCCAACCCCAGTTCCTGGTAAGCTTGACTCTACTTTCTGTTCTATGGATTTGCCTAGGAAGGAAGCTGTATGACGTGTGGTCTGGCATTTTCAACGTCACGTAAGGTTTTCAAGTTTGCCCCTGTTTTACATGTGTCTGTACTTTTTTTTTTTTTTTTTGCCTAAATCATATTCCATTGTATGAAAATGCATTTGCCTTGTTTATTCATAGGTTGCAGGATATTTAGATAGTTTCCATCTGGGGGCTATTATAAATAAGTTGGCTCTGAATATCTAGGTACAAGTTGGTTTTTTATTTTATAGACATATGCTTTTGTTTTTTCTTGGATATAAATTTAAGAGTACAATTGCTGGGGGCTGTGGTAACTATATGCTTAACTGTTCAGAAACTGCCAGACTGTTTTCCAAAGGGGCTCACCATTATCCATCCCAGTCAACAGGGAAGGAAGACCACAGATTTTCGGTGTGCTCCCCAGTGCTTGGTATCATCTGCTTTTTTATTCTACCCATCCTAGTGCAAAGGAAGGAACATCTTGTTCTATTTTTACTTTACATTTCCTTCATGACTGATGACTTTAATCATCTTTCCATGTGCATGCTGGCAATTTTTATATCTACTTTTGAGAATTATCTATTGAGATATTTTTCCCATTTGTGAATTGGGTTATTTGTCTTGTTATTGTTGAATCATAAGTATTCTTTACATGGTCTACATAGAAGTCTTTTATCCAATGTATGATTTGAAATATTTTCTCCCATTCTGTTCCTTTTCTTTGTCTCTACTTGATTGCATATTTGGAACATGAAAACTTTAATTTCAGTGAAGTCCAATCCATTTCTTTGTGTTTTGTTGCTGTGCTTTGTGGTGTTGTTACTAAAAAACCATTGCTTAACTCAAAGTCACAAATATTTACATCTATGTTTTTTCTTAAGAATTTTATAGCTTCAGACTCAGCACCCATGCTCAGTGGTTAGGGTGCTGGTTGCATATACCAGGGCTGGTGTGTTGAAACCCAGCCCAGGCCTGCTAAACAATAATGACAACTATAACAAAAAAAAAAAAAAAAAAAAAGAAAGAAAAATAGCTGGCCTTTGTGGCAGGGACCTATAGTCACAGCTACATGGGAGGCTGAGGCAAGAGAACCATTTGAGCCCGAGTTTGAGGTTGCCATGAGCTATGATGTCACAGCACTCTATAGAGGGTGACATAGTGAAATTCTGTCTCAAAAAATAAAAAATAAAATAAAATAAAAAGAATTCTATAGTTTCAGTTTCATTTATGTGTCTGATGCATTTTGAGTTAATCTTTTGCAGTATGGTTTGAGACAAGGGCCCAGCTTCATTCTTGTGCATGTGAATGTCCAATTAAGCATCATTTGTTTTAAAGACTATCCTTTCTCCATAGTATTGTTTCAGCACCCTGGTCCAAAACCAATCAAGTACAAATGGAAGCGTTTCCTTCCTAACGTTTGCTTCTATTGCATTGATCTATATGTTTATTCTTATGCCAGTACTACACTAACTTGATTACTGTAGCTCTGAAGTAAGTTTTGAAATGGGAAAGCATGAGTCCTCCAACACTGTTCTCTTTTTTCAAAATTATTTTTGCTGGATTGAGATGGCAGCTGAGTAACAGCTTTCCTGCAACTGGGCACGGCGAGTCTGGGGAGACAAGACTCCAGACATCTCTGGCCATGATCATCTCTATGATCATCCCTTTGAGGATACAGGGAGCCAGAAAGGGACTTCTGGACCCCAGGAGGAGGACAAAAACAGTGGAAAACTGGCAAGTGGCTGCGTGTGTTCGATCAACCTAATCACGCCAGCAACTGTGAGTACAAGCAGCAGTGAGACTGCAAACTGGAAAGGCCTTACCTGTGAACTTTTTTGGTGTTCTTGGACTTGGCGCTCAGTTGAGC